>CAMXCT020000048.1:0-84638 GCA_947184155.2 Cladocopium goreaui | reverse complement strand
GGGGGGGGGGGGGGGGGGCTGGGGACTCCTGGTGGAAATTGCAAAGCAGCCACATACCCCCACCAGCCCGAAGCCATATATTTATATAGTACAAAAGATCTTTGCCCCATTTCGTATTTTGGGACTTGATGAACAGTCGGAATGGGAATACCAGAACTGAGTGGAATCTGATTCGATTAGTTGGATGTTGTTGGGAGTTTCTGGGACGTTGCCAGGAAAGGTATGAACTTGGACCCTGCACCCGGTTGCCTAGCAGTTCCAAAGCCCGTTCGGGGATCTTCTTTCCTCCAGGCGGGGTCCATGGATGCGCGATGTTGGACAATTTCAACAGACTTCATGGTCCAGTCATGAAAATATAGTGTCTCCATGATATGCCACGTTCAAGTGGATAAGGGGTAGGAAGGAGAGATATCAAGTTCTGGCCGACCACTGGAACTGACCCGACTGCGACTCGCATTGGTGAAAAACACAGGATATCTAACCTAGCCATTTGCAATATTTGAAAGGCAAATTATGGAGAAATAGGCAGTTTCCCGCTGCTTAGTCACGTTTTTCCAGGGGTACTTTACATTAATAGCCCATTCATATCTCATTAGCCTCTGGCGAGCGTGGCAAGGGGAAATCTCACATCCCCGAAATGGGCCTTTCAATGAGAACCAGGCTGGCCTACCTCCATGCCGGATGGCTATGATGAATACATGGCCTACGAATTGGTGGTTAGCATCGTGGCCACCCCCATGATGCTTGGACATGGTGTTCTTTAAAAGGTTCCGGGAAGACACCGACTCCATAGGTAATCTTCGACTTCCTCATCGGGAAACCTTGGATGTGCAGTTTCATGCCGATGCATTGTGAATGCGGTGTGAAGTCAGGTCTTTACCTTCAGCCAGTTCCGATGTGTTCTTTTCTGCACACGTAGCACATGAATCCAACATGAATGTGCATGATCCATTTTGTTGTGCAATGTTTGTCCACCGGCCAAATCGTGACTGTGTGGCCAAGGAGCCTGCTCAATTACTTCATTTTTTGGAAGCAACTTGGACGAACAACATCCATTTGCTGGAGATTGTGGAGGGCAACCATGGTATGATATAGCAGCAGTAGCAAGAGGAGGGAAAACAATTACCCTGAAGGGCCCGAAGGGATAAACGTGCAGGAGCAGGACTGGCCCAATGAACAAGGCAAAGGCCGATTGAAATGACTGAGGCATCCAAGATGCAGGGACTACCTAGGATCCTAGTTTGTTTTTTAAAATATGTCTGTATACATTGTAATATAAGGCTCTGATTAGGTAACATTCCTGAAACTGAATTACCCTCGATCAAAGCTGGTAATTGAAATATCAAAGTTATCCATCGCCATCCATTCCCAACTAGCAGCGGGCAGCAGGGAAATCGCATCCAGCCATGTTTGCGAAGCGGAGAGCAGCAGCCCATTCATTTTCCAATTAAGTGGCTATGATGTTTAGGGAGGTGATGAAAAATGCACAATCAGCAGATTTGAGCCCACTTTGGCAGGGTTAGTGCGTCTGTACACACGTATTTTTTTGTTAACTCGTCCTTGCACGCGAAGCTTCGCCAGTCTTAGATCATGCTACTCGTCCTGAGTCCTGTCTTTCTACTCTACCCCAACCCCATCCCAAGACATGATGAGTGTGTGTGCGCGTGCGTGCGCATGGGAACATGAGCGTTGTTGGCACCCCATCCCAGCCCAGCCCCAACCCCATTCGTGTACAGATGAGTCAAGTTTGAGTGCGTTTGAGTGCACAGATGAGTCAAGAATGGAGTAAAAAGTGAGTGCACAGATGAGTCAACTCTGAGTGCGCAGATGAGTTTTTGACCCTTTGGAAGACCTACTGGTTGGTGGTTTGGAACATTTTTTATTTTTCCACATATATATATATTGGAAATAATATATATATATATATATTGGAAATAATAACCCCCAACTGACTAATATTTTTCAGAGGGGTTGAAACCACCAACCGGCCGCGGCCTAGATTTGTTTGTCGTTCTCCCCAAGTTTTGGATGTGTTTGAGTTTCATGTTGTTGAGCATCAAAATGATGCTCTTGAAATTAGATGAAAATAGCATAGACTAGATATGAAAGGATAGAAATTCCATCAATTTCAGAAACTTCCTTGGTGTGTAGATGTGTTTAGCTTACATTGTTGTAGCCAATTTTGAAATTTACTCATTCCATAGCTCAAGCGAACAGTCATGGGAAACCTCCAAGAATAAGAATGGTCAACGATTCAACGATTTTGGAGGCTGAAAACCACGTTTTCTGATATTGATATGACATTAATGGTTAATTTAATGGGATATGTCATCAACAATTTGATATGTGATAGTTTCCTTGACACCAATCCCTCCTTGGCGTTGCAAGGTATGTGGCTGGGGTGGGAGATGGCACCAAAAGCCCGGCCCCTTGACAATGCCGTGACAGTCGTGGTGCATGGTGAATCACTTGGCGGTTCTATGGGTTCTATGGTGATTTCACCGGGAATTGACCAACAGAAATGATGGGAGATGGTGGTTACCCTCTGGTAAACTAACATAACTATGGAAAATCACTATGTTTAATGGGAAAACTCACTATAAAAGGCCATTTTCAATAGCTTTTTGGGAAATTCAGGGGAGAGGGTAGCTGTCCCGAATCGTCCTCACTTCAGGTGAAATTTTGACATCCTGTCAGATACTGTAAATGAAGGTTCACCAACCATAATATGGATGTGTGTGTGTGTGACAAAGACTGATCTAGTTGGTGGGTTCAAATACGTTGTTCCCATCCCCACAAACAGGATGATGATCTTGAATTGACAATTGTATGTTTCTGGCAGTGGCCAGTAGGCATTTGAACACTCATGTAGGCTATGTAGGCGACTACATACTGTAGAAGAAGGGATGCTTGATCAATGTTCCAGTATAATGATTGTTTACTCATGCTTTTCAAAGGGGAAGGAACCCAAGAAAAGAAATATGGTTGGTTCTTATTCCCATGAGTACCCTTCCGGGACATCTTTGAATGTGGGTATTTCTGCAAGAGTTTTGGTCGCTGCATGTCACTGGACCAATGGAATCACTTGGACAGAGATGGAGAGTCAAGGCAAAACCTGTTAATTGTTGGGGGAACACACATCTATTTACCAGCTATTTCTTCAAAACCCTGGGGGGTACAGGTTTGAATGGATTTGACTGTGACTCATGATGACCAAGGCTTTTGCGTGCTTCTTGATGTTGTATTTGGATTTTGTGAGTATACTCTGCGGCCTACTTAGCAGCTTGGTCGGCGTCGTTAGTAGGTGATCTTGGGGGAGATAGCGGTTGCCCCCAGTTTCGCCCAGTTGAACAAGTAGCGGTGCCCACAACACCTGTGAGGATTAGTTAATGGTTACATGGGGTCCTTTGAAATGACCTTTTAAACTGGTTTCAGAGTGGTTTTGGACTGGTTTCCGGGTTTGAGAGTGGTTTCAGGCATTTGCTTTTAGATGCGCGGTGCTGGTTTGATGAAGACTTTACTGTAATGCTGTACGTAGTTCATCATAGTGATCCCTATCAGCCAACCAGCCCAGCATAAAGGGGATTATATAATTGTAGCAGGTTTGGGAACAGGTCCTGTGATGGGATAGCTTGAGCCTCATTCTAGTTTGAGTCGCTAAGTTCAGCACTTCTTCTTGCAGAATCTAGGAGTCCCATCCAGGCCCTCTTACTACATCCCGTTTCAATAGCTTCGATCATTTTCTATCATTGTTTGAACATGTTTTAACATGTATAGAACTTTGCCTTGGTGTGCATGTGCTGGTCCTCTTTGCTTCACTGGAAACCCCCGGTTTCCTTAGGTGGGTTGCCGATGTTCGCCAAGCACTACGATCATAGGTAGCCGATGTTCGCCGAATAGTGATATGTTCGATGAAGCTGTTGGATGGTCGTTTTTGACGGTCATAAGAAAATATAGAAATATCATAAATTTACCATAGTAAATCATAATGTTATCATAGTAAACCATAATAAATCATAGCAAATCATAATAAATCATAATAATTCATAATGTATATGATAGTCGTGTTACATTGTCAAGATTTGTCAAGTCTCGTTTTTTTTCAGAGATATATGCCATGGTCAAATTACACGGTGACTTTTTTCGCATCCAGAACAAAGATTCAATGGGATGTAATGTTAGATAGGTATATGTTCAAGGGATGGCAAGCTATACTAAAGATTGGATCAATTCAGTTATATCGGACTTACATCATGCTAAGTTATATATCAAAGTTATATATCAGTGATATCTCCTTAAGTTATGAAAAGTGTCAAGTTGTTTCAATCCCAAGGAGCGCTTGCCCTTGGGGCCCTTGGGGCCCTTGGGGCCCTGGGACAGGTGGTTGTGCCTCAGCTTCTTCCTTAACGCCTTTGCCACGGGGACCATCGTCGTGGCTCAGGCCCGGCACCCCCCCCCACAAGGTAGGTACCTACCGTAAGGTCTTTCCTGTATCCACCCTAAATAAACACATATAAACACCATAAACGGCCCCTGAAGCATAAAATTTGGGATATGATTAGATTTGATAGTTGATACCTCATGGAACCCATAAGATTCCAGTGGTTTTGATACGATTTGACTCTTAAAACCATTGGATTTGATAGGATTTGAGTCCTAAAATCTTATGGTCTTATGGAACCCATAAGATTCCATTGGATTAAAGTCCATCACACTTCGCGTTTGTGCATGCGTGCATGTGATGAATTTTATCAAGAATTTTGGATTAACAAAATGGATTTCAGCACAGGGGGTTGATCAATCATGTCCCAGCCAAACGGTTTATTAATCCTGGGGGACCACCTGTTTTTAGATTACAAAAAAATGGGCAGAGGGGAGGGGGTTGATTAATACCGCGGGGATTATAAATCCTAACTTGACATTACCTCAATCTATCCATTTCTATTTAGTTGTTTGGCATAAACTGGGTAAACTTTGCTGAATGGCAGGAACATCACCACCAGTCATATTATATATATATAATGGTTGCTTGGTAGGGGGAACCCAGGTGACGTGGATGTTGATGTTCGGACAGGGCGTCAGGACGCCCCAAAAGAAAGCGAAACATATGGGTCACTCATCATGAAATGTCATGTCTTGGCAGGATTAAGTCATATTTACTCATATTCGCAGCTGTTTATTGAATGGCATCCTGGAGTAATATGGAGTAATTACCCATGGCAACATATCTATGTTTTTTTCGAGGTTGGTGAATAGGGGAAGCTTGATGGGAAATTAGCACTGAGAAATGTGTCAGCATGGTGCAAACTCAGTGGTGGCTATATGTTGACATTTGCTGCAAGGGCAACAGCTCGCCATGGTTCTCTCTGTTTGTGATTTACCAAGCTAATAATCAAACATCTAGGTACGAAGTGTGATGATCACAGGGATGATGTTGGCACTGACTGGCTGGAAGACCCGGGCTGGATTATGCTGGATTGATTTTCTGAACCTCGAAGCCTTGAATCCTTGCTTCTGAGGGGGCCTTGAACCCATCAGGAGTACTAACCACGTTCTTTTTGATTTTGAATGATTTTGATTTCCGGAAGGAACTTGTTTTGCGCATTGCGCATGTCATCCATTTTCCTGGTGTGTTTGCTTCAATATTTCACCCGGGGAAGCGGTCGTTGGAATGGTCCTGTGATCCTGATGATCCAGAGAGGTTTGCCCCTTGCCGTGGTACCTCCTGCTGTCGGGACTTGTGGCTTGGCGATGACCAAAGGGACCCAGACATACCCAGATTGTCAAATCCCATGGCTCGTGTTGAATATTTTTAGTGCCCACGCAAGCTTTGTATATGAGTTATAGAGTATATTATATAGACTACTTGTTGAACGATAAACATATTTGTTTTTACTGATTAAAACCTCAACGGTCCCTGGATTCGAAAAACCGGTTGTGGAGTCGGCCAGTCAAAGGCTCCTGTTGTTTGCACGCGATGGTCCATTCAGCCAGGCATGAAGTGGATTCAGATTTAATTGCAATATTGACATACATTATGATGACACTTCACCAACCTGATTTAACGTCATTTTGGAAGACCTACCCCTACTAACCATATCTAATCATCATTGCAGTGAAGTCGCAGTGAAGTCGTTGTAACTTATTAACATTGTATGGTGTCTATATACTGTGCGTCTCATCACTCATCCTCAGTTGGTGGAGTGTGATTTTACATGTCACCGTGTCACCATGTGTCACCTTCAGTTTTCTCAGGCGCAGCCCTTCAAGAGTTTGGCGGGCGTTGCAGGTGGTTGATTTGGCGTTTTTGTTTGTCCTCCGGTGATCAAACTCCAACATGGCAATGGAAAAAAGATCGATTTGATTGGATTATTTTCCCATAGAACCTCCATTTTTGATGGGAATGCCCCATTGCCATGTTTGATTGCCAAAGGGTATCTTAGGAATCTCTAGGAGCACACAAGCCTAAATTGGCCAGGACCAGAATGACCAATGACAAATTCTCCTTCGATTCCATGTACATGATTTATTTGTGCATCTTGTGTATATAAATATATAATGTAATCATATATTTTTCAACACACAAGCACACACACACACATATATATATATATACATACATACATACATGTGTATATATATATATATATGTGTGTGTGTTTGCGTGGAGATATTACGTCAATATAATGTATAATTGCGAATCAGGGCGTTTGACATGCAAAGAAATGCAAAACATGTGATAGCCGGTGGGTGAGGTCAACCTCAGGAGATCTCAGGGGGTCTTTCACATGTTTTTTTCTGAACCCAAATGGGAAGCTTAATCCAACTTATCCACTGAAAATGTGGAGAAAATTGGAGGAGGCTTGAAACAAACCCAAACTATCCAAACTCTCCAAAATTCAATGAGGAGAGCATTTACAGGAAACCCATTTACAGATCCGAACAGTTAAAAAGAGCCAAGGTTTCCTATATAAGTTCTCCCTTCACCCCATCTCCCACCCCCCAGCCGGGCCTGCGGCAGGCAAGACGGTGAGTGCGGAACTGGAAAGACGTTTTGCCAGCCATCCCAATGCAGCTGGGCCAATGACTGGCAAGGGGTGGAAGTTATAAAATGGATCCCATGGGAGTTCAATGTGGTTGTGATTGGAATATGAATATTTCAGTGGGATTTTATGGGATGTTAATGCGTTAATGACCTCAGTAACAGGGTTACTCCAACCAATAGTGAATTATAGCAACTGGCAAGGGGAAATTGACTTATTTGGCGAATTTCCACCCTTCTTATATTTCGGGTATTTGGAGCAACCCTGAGCAAAGTACAAGGTGGAAGCTGGAAGTTTCAGGCCCCAATGATTTTGAAGTATTTTGGAGTCCAGTTTAATTCAGGTCCTGTCGGACATTCTTCGGGAATGTGCTCGGGGCTGTGAACATCACCAGACCATGCAACTATGGCAAGCCCCAATTCAACCAGCTGCGTTTCAGCTGCCTTTGATGGACCATGCATGCCTGGCAGATATCACCCACAGAACCATATAAATCAGGAAAGCCAGGGTCCAGGTGAGGTCGGCGTCTTGCAGCATCTTGCAGCGCAACCTCTCAGGTCGACTTGATCCATTTGAAGTCCTGCAAGAGGAATCGCGACACCGTGCCCCAGGGTTTGCTCCAGGGTGACCTCTGAGACGATTTCACTCGGTGTGTAGAGGGTCAGGAGCGGTATCCGTATTAGCCAAGGAGCTACCAAGAGTTTTCCAAACGCATGTGCCGCATGATAGTCTGATTCTGAGGGAGTTATTCCGAGCCAAAATGGTGGATTTTATATGACCTTCATGATTCCACCAGAACATTTGCGGGGCCACTTCCACTGTCAAGCGGGGGCCACTTTTCGGCCCCGGACCAGCAAACTCCAAGAGGTATTGAACCTGCTGAGCAGTATCCTTTGTGTTTGCTACGCGTTGCCTGTCACTGATGGCACTGGGTTCTGGTGCTGCCATACTGAGAAGCATTTGAGAAGCTTTTGAAGAAGAGTCGCGCAGAAAGTGTAGGATGGATGAGCAGTTGCGGTGATCTATAATCCATATGATCTATGACATGACATGCATGCAAGCAAAGCAAGAAGATCAAGAAGCGGGGGGAATTGGTGTCAGCCTCCCACAGGACTCGTGTTCAGCCAGCCATATCTACATCAGGCTGCGCCAAAACACAGTAGGGATAGACGGTTGCTGAAATCTGACTTGGGAAGGTTATACCATGTTATAGTATCTTACATATCCAATTTTGTTTTTGCATGTTATATAGTTTTATACACTCTATATGATTATAGTAAAACATATGTGTTATATATATATATTAGAAAAAAAAACAACAAACATGTCATAAATTATAGTAGCATTTGATTTTTGATACTCTTTTCTCAGGGTCATAGGGTCGGTGTAGCCACATTCTTTGCCGCATTTTGCCGCAAATGGTACGGTTGCCGAGGTTCCACATGTACAACTGCAGCATTGACCCAAGCTTGCCAGGACCAGTTCGCAGTTGACCCCCGCAAATTGGATCGTTGCTGATTTTTTGACAGACTTGGAGAATCCCAAATGGAGAAAGCCGGTGGATCGCCGGTGTAGCTGTGTACTTCTGGCAAGGTTCATGGTCGATGTCTCAAGCCAATGGAGGTCCAATCTCAACAGCCTCGGAGGAATGATCCTGACCTTCTTCATGCTCTTGTCCTTCAAGCTGGCCGCGGAAACTGGGACATTTCCGCAGATTTCACGGGGTAATTTTACATTTTTGGCTCATCAAACAGCTGTTTGTGAGTTTTGAAATCCCCAAAAATTGGCCAGACATGGCCACATGTGCCAATTCAATGGAAGCTCATGAAATCCAAGGCCAATGATCCTGGCTTGCTGAGTTGGAAAACGAATGCCAGGTGTATGAGGTGATGAGATAAAATGACAAGGAATCAGATAAAGAATGATAAAGTGACTGCTGCTGCTGTGTTGCTATTGCTGCTATTGCTCTTGGTAGTCCATAACAGTTGCCACAACATGACCTGACCGTTCCGAGGAGTACAAGAAGTCCCAGGTGGCGGCAAGAGTATTGACATCAGATCAGGCGAGTGGGCTCAGAGGCATAGATCTCATTTGATATTTTCTCAGTTGATTCGTAGAGGGAGACTCCCCCCCCCTTGTTTGGCACAGCTAATCGAACTTACATATGGCAAACATTGGCAAACAATGATGGCAAACTATGCCAAAACCAACGATCAAACCAAACTTCTGCGATGCGGCACGCAGGCGTCAGCGTCGTACGACCTCATTGAGGACGAAGCTTCCCATCAGCCGAGGCGGATAGATGTCGAATTATGGGACCGTTTCTTGCGCTCTTTTTGATTTTGAGATCAAGAACAACGATACCCGAAATGGTAAACTGTCCCATAACGAACTGGAAAGATCCACCATTTTCAATGGGGATTCATCCACTATAAATATGGTCATTTTCAATAGCTATGTTAAATTACCAGAGGGTAACTCTTCTAAATGTTTCTAAATTAGTTATATAGTGGTGCCGACAATCATTATAACATATTATAACTTGACAGTTGGCTGATGGACAGATCAGCAATAAACGTTGGGTTGAATAGGGATTGTCGATCATGTCGTATATATTTTCATGATTCCAACGTTCACTTGCAGGCCTGGCATGCGCTGTTACACTCATCACGGACCTTTTCACCATCCTTTTCTATGATGATCATTAATATTTATATAAGGAGGGCTAATTATTTTAGGATTTTTTTTTTGATCAGGTTTAGGAATTATTTTTGGATTCCTGCTTCTCTGCTTTTCCTGCTTCTCTGCTTTCCTGCTTTTCCTGCTTTTCCTGCTTTTCCTGCTTTTCCTGCTTCTCTGCTTTTCTGCTTTTTTGCTTTTCTGCTTCTCCTGCTTCTCGCCTTTTCTGTTTTTTTGCTTTTCTGCTTCTCCTGCTTCTCTGCTTTTTTGTTTTTCTGTTTTTCCTGTTTCTTTGCTTCTCTGCTTTTCCTGCTTCTCCTGCTTCTCTGCTTTTCCTGCTTCTTTGCCTTTCTGCTGTTTTGCTTTTGTGCGTTTCCTGTTTCTTTGCTTCTCTGCTTTTTTGCTTCTCTGCTTTTTTTTTTTGGCTTTGCCTGCTTTAAATACTTGATTTTCATGTAAGATGCATTTTGCACAGTATTTGCATCCCTGAGTATCACATGACCAACCTTCTCTTGAAAACTAGCAACGTAACATGTGAGAAGAGGTGCTTGCATTCTGCTTTGGGGGGAGGCGCCGCGCCCTCCCCCCAATCCCCCCCTCCCGCTTTTTTTAATTTAAACTTAAACCCAAGTTACATTAGTTGGTTTTTGCGAACTAACCTTCTCTGGAAAGCTGACAGGATTACATGTGATAGATAGATAGATAGATAGATAAATAGATAGATAGATACATAGATAGATAGATAGATACATAGATAGATAGATAGATAGATAGATAGCTTGGTAGACAGATAGCTAGATAGATAGATAGCCAGCTAGATAGATAGATAGCTAGAGAGATAGATAGCTAGATACCTCGATAGATAGATGGCTAGATAGATAGCTAGATACCTCGATAGATAGATGGCTAGATAGATAGCTAGATAGATAGATAGATAGCTAGCTAGATAGAATTAGATAGATAGCTAGGTAGCTAGATAGATAGATAGATAGCTAAATAGATAGGTAGATAGTTAGCTAGATAGATAGATAGATAGATAGCTAGATAGATAGCTCGATAGCTAGATAGCTGGATAGACAGCTGGATGGCTAGATAGATAGATAGCTAGATAGATAGAAAGCTAGATAGCTAGATAGCTAGATAGATAGTTAGCTAGATAGCTCGATAGCTAGATAGCTCGATAGACAGCTGGATGGCTAGATAGATAGATAGCTAGATAGATAGAAAACTAGATAGCTAGATAGCTAGATAGATAGTTAGCTAGATAGCTAGATAGGTAGATAGATAGCTAGCAAGATAGCTAGCTAGATAGGTAGATAGATAGCTAGATAGATAGATAGCTTGCTAGATAGATAGCTAGCTTGCTAGATAGATAGCTAGCCAGATAGCTAGATAGCTAGCTAGCTGGATAGATAGCTAGCGCCCTCCCTCAATCCCCCCCACCCGCTTTTTATCTAATCCCAAGCTTCTGCATCTGTAAATATTTGGGTGAACATGCTCACATGTAGAACATCCCATGCAAAATGGAAGGTGAACATGCCAAAATGTGGCAAATACCATACAAAATGGAAGGTGAACATGCCCATATGTAGGAAATCCCATGCAAAATGGAAGGTGAACATGCCAAAATGTGGCAAATGCCATACAAAATGGAAGGTGAACATGCCCACATGTAGGAAATCCCATGCAAAATGGAAGGTGAACATGCCCAAATGTGGCAAATACCATGCAAAATTAATGCAAAATGACAAATTCAAGTTCCAAACCGTTGCAAACACTAGGCAAATGGTACCAGCCAAGAAATCCAAAAAAAAATCCCAAACCTGTTCAAAAAAAAAATCCTAAAACTATTTCACACCCTTTATATAATGCAATATATGATGAACATTTTATATTGTCCCCAATAGTTGGGATGATGATCCAATCTGGCCAATATTTTTCAGGGGGGTTGAGACCACCAATTAAGTTAGTATAGTAATTTCAACCCAGGACTCCTAAACCAGCACAGAATATTCATGTCGGGAAGGTAATGATACGGAAATTCATGGATGAAGGCCAAAGTATATCCCGTGGTGCTTCCAGGATGGAGCCTCAAGGCACAGAGCAATCCTCGGAGGTTCCCACGCATCGCTTCACTGCAAAGAGACTTGGTGATCGCAACGGGGCGATGGGGTGGTGCTGGATGATATGATGCTTTTGTATATTTTTGTATGTTGTTATGTTGTTATATATGTTTGATTATGTCTCTTTCGTTAATCCTCAATCCTCAGCATCAGATTTTAAATATAGAGAAAGAGAGAGGGAGAGAGGGATTCAGCCGGCAAGACATAGCAACACATGCGTATTTCCCATGATTCAACCATCAAACGTTTACACAGAGAGCTTGCCAACAAGACTTTGTCGATGGGAATTCTAGCACCGAGGGAACTGCCTCACGGGATTGACCAAGGGATGCCGGTGAACAAGCCTTTTAAGGTTTCATAGCCAGGCACTACCAGACCGGTTTTGTTGGACTTTTTTTGATGAACCTCTTTGCCTTTAGTATTTGAGGAATGGAGAGTTGACCATACTGAATAATAGAATTTGAACATCTCTATCATAGAGATACATTTATTCCATTTTATTCCCCCGTCATTCATTTTTTGATGAAAGTTTCTGAGTGAATTTCAATGGGTCATTGGTTTCAAGGAGACGGCATCTCTATCATACAGGGCTCAAGCTCCCAGGTCGTATTCGTTCTTAGGGAAGCCCGAAGAATTAGGTCTTATGCTCTAGTTGCACATCATTTCGAGAAATTTCACCTGTTTTGTTTGAGATCCAAATTACCATCTGGTTATTTAATATAGCCATGGAAAATCACCATGCTATTAAGAACGGTAAACCATCTATGTTTGAGATCCAAATTCGTTCAAGGCACATAAGTGGACATCTTCCACTGATTTTGACACTTGAATTGTTTCCCCCCAAGTCCTCCACTCGTCATGGATGACGTCTTCTCGTATAGCTTTACATTCATGATGACTGGGGAGTTGGGATCCCCCAGAATTTTACGAAACCCCATTGGTCAATGCTATCTCCAGAAAAATTGTAGAAAACATCCATATTTTGGTGGTTCAATCCCAGGTAAATCATCATCTATAAATGGTTGAACCCCCTATCCTATTCAACCATGGCTGGCACTGCCAAAAAAAACACATCAAATATGTATAGGTTTATAGCTGAGAATATCATTCAAAAAAGAACTCAATGGGTGTTTTTCGTGATTTTCCACTGACTTTGACATGGTTTAGCATGACCAGTCCGACCTTCAGCTCAACGCCAGGAAGTTTGCTTGGACTTTGCTGCTGGTCGCGGCCGAAGCAGCTGCATCTCGGAGCGGTTCGGAGCGAAGGTGGTGATCAATGGTGATAATGTAGTTAGATGTTTGAAATATATACATACATACATGCATGTTTATATAGTGATATATATATATATATATATGATCTATTTCTATATATGTACATGTGTGTGTGTGTGCGCGTGTGCGTGTGCGCGTGTGCGTGTGTATGTGCTTGTGTGTGTGTAAGAGTTTGTGGTGAGTTTTTGGCCCTTGTTTCACTGAGAGATCAACTCGATGAGTCAGTAATATACATATATATAATTATATATAAATATGCATAGTTAGATGGGGTTTGAATACTTCAAACTTATAACGCCCTAAAACTAGAGCTAGGGACTAGGGGGCACCACCTTGTAGTTCTCCAGTGGTTGGGAGGGAGAAAGTCGGAGCTCAGGGATTCAGGGAATCCATGTTCCCAGGCGCATGATAGACAATGGGATATGGGAATACTTGATGGGGATATTGATGGCCATGCTTAATGGAGACATGAATATATCTCAATTGATTGGTTGGAGGTAAAATCTGAAGGATACACCTAGATTTGAGGGTCAAACGATGGGTTCCCGTGTGTTTTGTTCCTTTTTCACGAACCCAGTGAATATCACCAATGATATGAGGTGGGCATGGTTGAAAATGGAGCATACCTCAAACTTGGTCTATTAATGATGTTATAAAGGGGAATGCAATGATCAACTATGGACCATCGGCGGTTCTATTTTTCATTGAGACAAGCCAAACAATTGCTGGGCATGACACCTATATTGGTTTTCCCCATAAGGGAATTTTTCGGATCCCATCGATCCACCTAGCGGACACTGAAGGTTTTTTTTTTTACCCACCATATCTCGAGATATAGCCGAAATGGTAAACTGTCCTATAACGAACTGGAAAGATCCACCATGTTTAATGGGAAAATCCACTATAAATGGTCATTTTCAATAGCTATGTTAAATTACCAGAGGTTAATTTAGCATATATATATGATATATATATATATATATCATTTGGTTTATATATTTCACGACATATATGTTTTTTGTTTCATTTGACCATCATTAAATCACCCATTAGATAAGTTGGTTCTATCAAATCCAATTATCATGATAGATCATTATTAATAGCATATCTCATGATATTCCCAGTCTTCTCCCAATCGTATATTTTGAACTGGCAAAGTAACATACACCCTCCGGTTCTCAAACATAGGAATGGAAAGCCCACCACGTAGTTCAATGAATTTCTCATTACAACCTCATTGTCCATATGTTTCCCATGATTTTCCCATTGTTTTCCAATGATTTTCTCATGATTTTCTCATGATTTTCCCATGAATTTCCCATGAATGTCCCATGATTTTCCCATGATTTTCCCATGATTTTCTCATGAATTTCCCATGATTTATAGCGGATTTTCCCGCCACCTTTGACACCGGCACCCCCCCAGCCACGGTGTTAAGCTGGCTTCCCAAGGTCTACGGGGGCCTGGTGACCACCTTGTCGGCCAGCAAGGATCAACTGGAACCCTGCACTGAAAGGCGGGTCACTGGGGAATGGATAGCAGCTGAACTTCGGATACAAAAACATACTGGAATTACCATCTGGTTATTTAACATAGCCATGGTATAGATGGCCCATTTATAGATGATTTTCCCATTAAAACCTCCATTTATGAGGGATTTTCCATGGCTATGTTAAATAACCAGATGGCATAACTAAGGATAAGGAACATGTGTGGATAGCTGATGAATAAGAACAATTATAACATACTGGAATTATATGCATCCAAAGTCTAAGGAAAACTGGTGGATCAGTGATGGATTATTAAAAAACATGTTCATTATTATTCATATTCAGTTTTTTTTTACATCGCAAAGACTATAGACCAAAATGGATGGTAAACCCAGGTGAATGGTTTAGGAAGTAGTTCCACGGCCCTGATTTTCATTTCCGCCAAAAATGGGCTCCCCAGATGAATATCCAATTCCAAACCAGGTTTAGGAAGGAATTGCCAAACCCACAGGGGAGACATGGTGTTCTTAACATGCCGCAGAGTCCAAGAATGTGGACAGACCCTATAATCAACCTTGGAGCAACTAAGAGTGAGGAGATTATCAGAATTTATCAGATGTGATCCAATAAAATTATATAAGATGGTGAAGAAACATCCGAAACCTTGCAATAAATGGTGTATTTTTTCATGGTGGCCATTGGTGATCCGACAGCCACGTAAACAGCTAAATCAAATCATGGGATTTTGAGCAGCTAGACAATGTGAGCGCGACGTAAATTGCCTATTTTTTACTCGGTAAAACGCAACAAAACAAGGATATGTTTGCCATATAATATATAACTATATAATATATATATATAGTTATATATATAATATATATATATATATACGTCCATATGTAGAATATTTCCATATATATGAATCCTGATATGTCCATATTATGGAATATCTTCTGCCAGCCATATATGGAAGTATTACCATTCATATAGACTCTATAGAGGGGTGATGTTCACCCTTGTGAGGTGTCAATAGAGGGGTCAGCCAGGCACTCAGCTCCCCGCAGCAGGTGTTTGCAGTTCAAGTTTTTCGGCGACGGCTCAGCAATTCCTGGCACTGGCATGTTCCCCTTTCCCGTAAAGAACGGACAGGTGCGACAGCGCGAGATGTCTCAGTTGGGAAGTGGTGAAGAACATTGAAACACATGTGTAATATACATAGCTAATAGGTCAACCAATAACAGCTAACATCTAACCAGAATCTAACCTTTTAACATCGTTGAACTGTATCAATGTATAACGTTCATATAGTCAACCTTTGTGGCTTAACCAGCACCCCAGTTGCGATCCGCCTCAAGTGGTGGTGAATCCCCGTCGCGGCGTCGCCGATTTGGAGATCTGGGAGATGATGTTCCTCTTGGACAGTTTGATTTCTATTTGAGTGTATACATCTATTATATTATATTTAACACACAAATATATATATATACATATATATATATACACATGTGTACATATATATATATAATACATATGTATGTTTGGGGTTCTCAACTCAACTTGCTGGGTTTTTCAAAAGCGGGCCAGCGGAAAAGTGGATTGGCTTCTGTGACAGAATCCCAAGCAGATTCATTTTTTAATAAGCATGGTTTTCTCTCTGGTATGAGGTATGGGAAGCGCAAGTGCTTTGATTTGGAAATTCTAAAAGCGTTCAAAATTGCAGATGATTCCACTATTCTATGGGATTTGGAATGTGGCCAACCAGCAGAAACAGCACATACCAGATTCCCTTGGTCGGGGATACTTGAGCTTATCGCTGCATGAACAGTGTCATCGCCATTTGCCAAGCATATTCCCATCATGATCAATGAATTTTAAGTACAAGGTGGTGCCCCCTAGATAGCTAAGTTGGTTTATAACTCCAATAACTATGGTTTATAGGTGATATATCTATAGTTAATGGGATTATAAACCAACTTATAACTGGGGGGGCACCACCTTGTAGAGTGTGCGGGGAACCCCCCTAACCTTTCGAAGCTATCCCCCGACAATAGGGATTGAACAAGTCACAAGAGTAAGGGTTGGAGGTGTTTTTTTCAGCCCTCCTTGGGGGCTTATCACCTTCAAAGTCGGCCACGAACTGGCCATCCACAATATGATCATATTGGGGTGCCCAATATAACTATCCCATACTATCCCCAAATATGTGGCTTACCCTCTGGTAAGCATACAAACAACTATTGAAAATGGAAATAGTTGATGCCAAAATGGTGATGTTCCATAGTTGGTTGCATGCTTACCGGTCATAGAAATAGTTGATTTAGCCATTAAACAAACATTGTGATTTTCCATAGTTGTTTGTATGTTGACCAGAGGCTCATTATTGGATTGCCAGTATCCAGAGGGTCCCGGGTTGACTTTGAAGGTTGGTGTTCCAGGACCAGCGACTTCTCTCCGAGACCTGCGTCTCCTATGGCGGAATGGACTGTGACGCCTTCATCGGAGCCTGTAGGTGCCGCTGCTGTGGCAGCCGCTGGGGGGCCGCTGTGAAGTCATAGCATCTCAAACGCGAAGTGAACAGTGAAGATCTGCAAAGAAACGTGTTTGGTGGACTTTGCTGAGAATCTTGACGGTGTGTCCGTTCTGTACCTCATAGTCAGTCATAGTCCTTTCTTCTTGGCTGTTTGCCTTGTGTCTCCGTTTTTTTCTTTCATGACTCATTGTTGATTTGTCCCCCTGTAGCTAGCCAAAATTCCACGTTTGCTCGTGAAGATTGTAGATTGCACCGTTCGGCAATGTTGCTCCTCAAAACCTTTTATAGTGAAACTCAGGGAAACCTTGAGTAGATACATCAGCAATCAGCAATTGTTTTTTCCTCCCAACTGGCACGCAGTAACTAAGGATCTCAGAAGGGATTCCCAACTGCATGATACTTTCAGAATGTCTCAGTCATGTGATGCGTGTACACGGCACGTATATATATATATATAGTATATAGTCTATATAGTTTGGTCTCCCCCTTTCGCCTTGATCTTTTGCCACAAATGGGATAAATCGTCCGCGAAACGCAGCGCTGCGCAGTGTCTCCAGATGTGAAGAGCGGCACGTGCGACGCATGGTGGAAGATCGATTGAGCCTCGCCTGTGACCAAGTACTTGGTGGCGAACTACCCACGAATCCGAATCGGTAGGTTAGTTCGCCCATGACCTTTTTTTTTGCAAGTGGATTAAGGCAAGTCCCACTATATCCCACTAAGCAGGGATAGAACTTTGATATAATCTACTTAGTAAGTGGCACAGTGGCACCCTGGGGATCGGATTGGATGGATCCAAAGATATCCTAAGCATGTATCCTCCCGAATAAAGGTTGCTCCGGAGGACCATCCCAGTGTTTAACTAGCTGTATCTAGCTAATCACCTGGGCTAATAAATCCCCACTTCCTCTCCTGGGGTGATTAAGCATTAGCTGGGTCCATACTCCCACTGACTCACCATATACTAATAAGATATATAAGTCCATAGAATTTTATAGAGACCGATGGATCCCCCTACGAATCAATCTAATACTGTAAGATAATATCTATATCTATATCTGTGTATAATATATATATATATATCTATCTATCTATCTATCTATATATACATAAGTCCACGGATTTTATAGGAAATCCTACCCTTTAATTCCCATAATCTTCCCGTTGGGGTTTCTGGAGGTAGAGCTTTTTTGGGGTCCCATCCGCAGTCAGGAGCCGTTCCAAGTCTAAGATGGGCTTCATCGCTTCGATTGCCGTGTATTCCGCGCCCTGGCAGGACGGCAGGACGTGGTATTGTTTTGCAGTGGGCTTATGATAGTAATATGATAGTAATCATGAATATGAATACATTATTATACATTGGAATGTATTGAAACGCTAGGATCATGTTTTTTGGCCATCATGTAAAACACCCATCAGTTCAGTTCATTGCCATGGTGGGGACAGCGAAGTAATGAAATGTAAGGACCTTGTCTCAAGTAACTAAGTAGGATTAACTGGTTAAGTAGGATTAACTGGTTGGTGGTTTGGAACATGGCTTTTATTTTTCCATATATTGGGAATTTCATCATCCCAACTGACTTTCATATTTTTCAGAGGGGTTGAAACCACCAACCAGGTAGGATCAAGATTGTGTAAGACAGGATGTGCTTGAAGCTTGTGGAAACGTGATTGCTGTGGCAGTTGGTTTTGGGTTTGTGGATTGATGCATCACCAACTTTATGTATTGTCTAAGCATTGGATGAAAACAACAGGAAACCAACAGATTGGGGCTACAACAACTTTAGTTTCTCTAGATTTGCCCCGAACCAATCCATTAATTGATAGTGCTTGATTTTGTTAGTTGATATCAGTTTTGGATGGTGATCTCCCAAAATGCCCCATTAAATCAACGATTGAACCTATAACTGCTATACACAACCCCCCCAAATCCCTATAAATCATCCAAATCCATCCAGGTTCCTATAATTCTCCCAAGATGCCTATAATTTCCCATAGATCAAGCGTTGATCCCTATAAATCCCTATAATTTCCCATAGCTCAAGCGTGAAGCTATGATTTTTCTTGGTTCATCAACGTTTTTTCAAAATCGAGGCTCTAAACTTGGCACATGACCTGGGATTAGAGGCGCACTTGCTGGGACCCAACGATGTGCCTCGGCCGGATGGCATGGGGCGTCCGCATGTGCTGCAACCCTTGAGACGTGGCACTTTTGCATGCCGCTCAAGGCGGTGATGCTCCAGATCTTCGCTTCACTTTCCATGGCCGTTATGGCAGCCTGCGCATTGATGTGGGCTTCTGGTGCCATGGAGCCTGGGTGAAAATGCCATAGAACAATTGCTCAATTGCCATGGAAAATCCAAATGTAAATCATCTAGGGTTATCCCAAAATAGCCATAAACTTCAGATTGATGACATAATATAATTTACCCAAATATATCCGAATATGATTTTTCATGGCGATGTGCAATTTCCAGAGGGGAATCTGTTCAATGGCCATTTCAGGAACCTAAAATTGGGTGTACCTTTATGTTCACCTCAATTGCTTATTATACTAATGATTTTTAAACTTGAAAAACATGCAAAAAAAAGGAAAACACATGGAAAATCAAAAAGCAAAACTTCAAAACTGAAAAAAACCGGAAGCAAAATAAATGGGGAAAAAAAGGAGCGTCAAAACGGGAAAAACAATGGGAAGAAAAATTGTCCATTTGCATTTTTTTTGCATTTATTTCGCTTTTTCAATTTGCTTTGTTTTTGCTTTTATTTTGCTTGTTTTTTTCCATGCAAAAAACAAAAAAACAAAATAAAAGAAAACAATGCAAATGGACAAATATGTGTTTTTCCCTTTTTGTTTTTCCTTTTTTCCCTCTTTATTTTGCTTTTGTGTTTTTGGATTTTGCTGATTTGCTTTTTAGTTTTTCCTTTTTTTTTGCCTTTGTCGCGCTTTTTTTCAAGTTTTAAAAAATTAGAATAATGGGTGGTCTGGCCGACATAAGGGTACCTACCATATGTAAGGCCTACGTAAGGGAATATCCCCAGAAAATATGCCCTTAATATGGTACAGTACCTCCATGTTAGGATCCTGAAATTCCCATTGACCTTTTGCCATGTACATGGGGATATTCGCCTTTTTTTTTTCTCCTAAACCAGCTGAAAACAAGAAAATTACTGTAGGAGGAGACCTAAGATTGGCCGTGATTGCTGGGACTTTTCGAGCCTTTTTGCAATTCATTCTTTTGTTTTGCGGGGGTGGACCAATTTTGACCCAAGCACACCTGGAACCCCTTGGTTGGAGTCCCATCTTTGTGCCGACAGCATGTCCGTAGATCTCACTTTTGTATTGAAACCTTGAGTTAGTTTGGTAGCTTTTTCCGTTACCTGTAGACATACGTATGCAATGGTTAACACATGCATGCATACATGCATACAAACAGACAGACAGACAGACAGAAACAGACAGACACAGACAGAGACACAGACAGACACACAGACAGACACACACACACACAGAACAGACACACACACACACAGACAGACAAAGACACAGACAGACAGACAGACAGACAGACAGCCAGCCAGCCAGCCAGGCAGGCAGACAGACAGCCAGCCAGCCAGCCAGGCAGGCAGTCAGACAGACAGCCAGCCAGCCAGCCAGGCAGGCAGACAGACAGCCAGCCAGCCAGCCAGGCAGGCAGGTTGACAGCCAGCCAGCCAGGCAGGCAGGGAGACAGACAGCAGACATACAAAGATGTCGCCCATGCGTCATCGTGATCTTTCTTTTTTTGCTGGCTTTATCCCCCAGCCTGTTGAAACGATTTGAAATGCACACTATGGACACACACGCACACGTAAACGCAATCCTCAGGAGCTGTTCTACAGTCCCTCCGAGTCCTGTGGCTGTTCCTGGCACCAACTCTGGCGGTAGGTTCACTTGATGGATTCAAGGGAAAAGAACTGAAACACCTGCAGGAAATCACGGTTTTTGCAATTCAAAACTGGCGGATGAATCTAGGTTTTCAAAATCTGCGATCAGTGCATTCGTTGGGATCAGTGCATTCGTTGTGGCTTCTTTTGGGGATATGTTGAAATTCCCAGCTGGAAATTAGTGTTTTTTGAAGTTAGTATATTATACAATATATCTAAGAACGGCCTTGCTACAGCCTTCGGTATCACGAATCCCCATTGATTTGTGCAGTTCATCAACGCTTGTTGATCAATCTAAACCACGTGCTTTGCTTTGAACACATTTCCCCCCACATTCAAAAAGTAATGGTTACATCATGCTGGCATGTACATCTAGTTTCAGAACTAACAAAGTGAATACCTTTCGGCAATTTAAAAGTTCGCTGTGGAAAAAGAACGCACATATATATAATTATATATACCTAGACCTTCAATTGTAACACTTTTTTCTGCTACGAGAAAAAACCATATCAATTAGCCCAGAAAGTGTAACCTATAGGAAAAAACGCTCGACCCCAAAAAAATCTGCTCGAAAGATCACCTACAACATCAGCACTACTGACAATGTGGATGCTTTGGTCATGAAGAACTTCCCAGAGTGTGTCAGGCACTCAGATTTTTCCACGCGATCCTCAGAGATCTTCACCTCAGCAGGTCTCAGGCTACTTGTTTCCGTAGCATCCCCTATTAGTTATCAAAAAGGATCCTTTGGTATCTCATCAATATCCTTGTGAAACTTCGCGGCACTGTTGTCCAATCATGGGTTCGACGCGTCACTCGACTCACCTGTCCAATAAAGTCCTCATCCTGCCATGCGGCAAAACCTAGCGCAGTTGCGTGTGTAAATATGGTCATCACAAAGTGCCAAGCACACACCTTTGAAAGATGAGTATTGTTGTTTCCAAGATGCTTAATGGATTGATTGCGTACGGACTCTGCTGGCATTGCTGTGCAAGCTCATGCCTCATCCAGCACTTGCTAATATATTATTTGTTTGAAACCATGAATGCATGCACACACTTCATAAATTCACTTAGCATAAAACTGCCAAGACGCACAACATGCTCGTGCATGTGCAGTTTTGGCCTTATTCGATATAAAACCCATGACCTGGAAGCCGACATTGAAGCGAGAGATCCATACCCTTCCTTAGGCGCATATACACACAGGTGGATTTTGTTTTCCCACCCAAAAAACAATAGATATCCAAATGGGTGTGAAATAATTATCCTAGCTTCGGTAAGTCCCCATGCCATTGGTGCAACTGCTGCTCCATTCACTGATGGAATGAGCACTCCAAATTTGTAAAGCTCACGAAACCACAGGTTCCCACAGTCCGCTGTGTATTTCAGCACGTTGAAGAAGTCTTGGTCCGAAGGGTCCTGAGATGTTGAACTATCCACCAATTATGTTCCAAGTAACTTGGGTTAAGTAAGTGAGGTTGATTGCATCAGACAGTTTTCAGAACAAATGCAACTAGAGTTCTAAGTTCCCAGGATCACATTGGCCGCATACAAAGGATAGCCATTTGTGGACAACAATGCAGTCGTGCCCCTTTCCACTCAACAACGGGTACTGTTGCAACCTGAACAATTTGGGAGGCAGCATGACAACAATCATGCATCAAAACTAGTCTATATTGTTGCTGCAATCACTGAGTTGTAAAAGCAATTAATCAAGACAGTGGTAGCGCCAAGAAACGACTGTACTTTTAGCGAATGGAGTGAGAAGTCTTTCAATTGCACATGTTCTTTTGCAAAGTAGCACCATTCCCGAAAGTGGTCGTGAGCCTTTTCAAGTCTCTTGGGTATGGCACCATTGCCAAAAAAACCAAGCCTGCACAACACAACAATCGAGCTAGCGCAGAAATCTTTCCCAACACCAATAGCCCATGTATGGGCCAGATCAATGCGTATCCTTGTTGGGCACGCTGCACCTGGAAGGCTGAGAATGATTGACCTTTGTGGCTTCCATGGTTCAGGGGTGTCCGCAAGGTTCCAACCACGAAGACAAGTGTTTTTCTCGCCAAAGAGATGCCAATCCTAGGGTTGATCCATTTTGGCAACATAAAAGACATGGGTCTTGTTGGATACAATATACAGCAAAATATGTGAAAATTATTCGGTCTATATAGTTGGGAAACCTCTTCATTGCATAAATGGCAAAGGCGAAGTGATCGAAATCCACTGGCTAAACCCATCATTTTGCGGAGGTAAGGCCAATCACCCTTGCACCCGAGGTAGATGAAGTGGAACGTCTGGTCCTTCACCTTGCGGCCGCCAGGGACCCAAGTTGGACAGAGGAGGGGTTTCATGGTTTAGCTGTATGGATAAGGAAGCATGCAACCACTAGCCTTCACCCCAGTGTGGTAGCAATAGGTCAAGTCATCCACCATAAAATGGTTCATATCGTCCAGTGTCCGGTCTCTCTTGGCCATGATCTTGCTCGGCATGATGGAGGCCAACAGTCTTGTGGTAAAGGAATGCCTTGCCAGAAAATACTTTGTGTGCAAATTCAATGAAGGAAGCAAACGTGTTTCATTATGGAGGTCCAACTAAAGCAGTTGAGTTACCCATGCATATTTGTTGTTTCCAATCCTCCCTTCGGAATGAGCATTTGGTAGCTTGTGACCAGCACTGGTCTCTTGGCCTTACCTCTGCCTTCGTCACCGTGCAAACAGTATGGCACAAGGTTCCCCCAGGATGACCTGGGAAAGTCTGCAAAGACAGGGTGTCCCCCATCAAGCTTTGAATAGGTTTCCCAGAATGTGCAGTAGGTTTTTTGGTAGTCAGTGTCGAGCGAGTTCCCGCCAAGTACAAATTCAGGTGCCTCTCGAAGTAAGTACTCTGCCCATGCCTTCAAACCAATCATTGGGAAGTTCCTGACCACCTCTTTCATCTTGGGTCGATGCTCAAGTACTCTGAGTTTCACTGTTGACACTTCCACAGGTAAGGTTTTTTTTTCCCGGTTGATCCAAGCATGAAAGTTTCGGGATATGTTGCGAAACCCTTTGGATGAAGTAGGCCCGG
Source organism: Cladocopium goreaui (assembly GCA_947184155.2). Classification (NCBI taxonomy): domain Eukaryota; class Dinophyceae; order Suessiales; family Symbiodiniaceae; genus Cladocopium; species Cladocopium goreaui. The sequence goes on along the minus strand of CAMXCT020000048.1, from coordinate 60,501 downwards.
CTCTGCCAATCTTCTCCAGGTCCGGGTCAAACACTCCTGACATATCTAAAGTTCACAGATCCCCTAAAATATTTCTCAGTTCACATATAAATCCATCAAGATAATAATGCATTGAAGCGTCCTAGTTTCCGCATTCTGTTGGAAGAGACCCTCGCAAGTCTCACAACTCGACGGGCAGACTCAGCCTAGATTTCAATTTGCATGGATGGACCAAAAGAAACATGCTTGGATTTGATTTTGTTTGCCTCCAAAAAACTCCATCTTCAAAACCCCGAACCAGTTCTGTAGCTAAGTCCGAAGTAGTACCATCAGAATCAGAGCCAGAAGAGCTCGATGATCTTCCTTAGCCAATCATTTTCTAAACCCTAGATGGTATCTAACATATCTGTCACCCAACTTGTGCCACGGTTTTGCTGAGATTGGATCGCCGGCGATCTTCTTTCTGCTGCAAGACAGAAGGCAGCACACCTGCGTGGGGGTGGGCCATATTTAAAAGAATAGTGGAATTAGAAACTTGAATTCATCACTTGAGCATCACTTGAGACTTCAGCATAGACATTTCTTCATTCATTTTTCACATCGAGCGCCACTCCAACACTTCTGACAGCGACGTGTTCCCCCACGTGGCTGGTGCTATGGCTAGTTCTTTGAGAGAAAGGTCATCAACATTTCAGTTGATCAAGCTTTAAAGAAAGCTTGGACCAAATCAAAATAATTTCTTGTATAGCTACGGTAAATCTTTTAGTCCTCATCTTCATCAGGCTCTTCAGTTTTGGTAGCCCGACGCTTGGAAGAGCTAGCTTTGGCCTTCCCCTTTGCACGTGCCTTTGCCTTTGCCTTTGCCTTCCCGGCAGCCTTCGGCTGTGGTGATGGCAGGCTCGGCGGAGATCTCATGCTGCTCGACGGCTTCACTGCGGCAGGCTTCTGCACATTCCTGGCCAATGGTGGTGGCATGCTGGTTGGTCAGGATTTGGGAATGATCTTTGAATAAATAGGCAAAGTAAAATGCTTTGAGAATAAAACCTGATTTAAACATGCATGATCGGCTTGGCTCGTTGGATCAAGTTGTTCAAGGCAACATCTTTTTTTGTGATTTCCACGGTCTTGGCTTTGAGCTTCTTCAAGTCACACCTACATTTTTTGAAGAACTCCTAAAATCACAAGAGGCATAGCAGGTTGACATTTTACTTGGATTGTTTTTGACATTTATTTGGAATACCTTGGAATGTTGAAGAAACACCGGGCACACGCCAACCATGGCGTCAGCTTGAAAGGTGGCCATCTCATCGTAGAACGTTGCCATTTCCTTCAGGACACCCTCCATTTGGGTGGCCATCCTGGGCTGGGCTGGTAAGGGACCAACTTCTGAAGTATCGCTGTCGATGCTTTAAAAAACTGTCCCAGGAAGGGCCCATGATTTTGTTGCATACAAGAAACTGGACGGCTCTCGGGAATCCTTTTTCCTTCAGCTTGTCCTGCAAAAGAGGGGTTGGTGAAACAGGGATGGTAGGGACTTTGATCCATAATAATCCATAATATATTTAACGATGGGATAAGGTAAACATTGATCTACATACAGCTATAAGGTCCTTTTCGCGCTCTGACTTGTCGATCTTTTGCCCAAGGGTGTCCAAAAAGGCTGGGATCACTGAAAGTGCAGAAGCATTTTCCTGAATTGCTGGGAAGATAAGCCTAGGTTCCACAGTTGGCACGAATGCCAAACAGAATATGTTCTACTTGCGCATTGAGTCTTGCAGTGCGATAAAGAAACTTAAAGGAAGCTGAGCTTTCCTTCAACATATCTTGTTGATGGTCTTCGGCTGAATCCAGTTCCGGTAGTAAGCGGGAATGGGTATCAGGGATCACGTCTGTGTCCATAAGTGATCCGGTCGGGTCCTGGTCCATGTAAAAAGAAATATTGGCAACCATATGGGGATATGTCTTATCATATCAATTCTTATCAACCATTATGATATCATGTAATTAAATTGTTCTTTGTAATTGTCCTCCATTTCCATGCGTCCCTGCTGAGATGACTGGAATCCCTGCTCATCATTATAGGCGAACGTATCGTCCAAGACAATACAAATTTCTTCTTCCCCATGGATCGCATTCTGACGCCACAGATTTCGCTGCTTGGCCCACTGCCAAGACCGATCCACCATCGGCCTGGGCAAACACAAGTAAATGGGGGCCGATAGTATGGGAAATGATGCATTGCTCACCACCCACCAAAAAGAATGTTTGATACTTACTAAGGATGCAGCCTACTCCACTCACGCTGTGTCAAGAGGAACTGTTTTGTCACCCACTGGCCCTTCTTCGATTTCTCCATGGTGGTTTTTTGCCATTTCTGAACGATACACTCAACCGTCTCAAAGTTCCCATGGGTCTTGATGAGCTCTTTCAGGTGTTCCCCTTAGCAGTATGTATATATATGTGGAAAAAAAACATTGTTGCATTAAGCCAGACTCCATAATATACATATATATGTGCAACATAAGATACTACCTTCTGGCGTCTTCCAAAGACCCACGACTTGCGGCGATGCGAGGATCTCTTTGTTCTTCCCCTTTGGCTGGACGTACCGCCAAACCCTAGGCTCGGAGGGAGGTGAACCAGAACCAGGGAGAAAAGGTAAGCCACACTTTTTTGAAATCAAGATGTCCTGTCCTTTCCCCTCAATACCACCTTTTCTTTGTAGCTTAACTTACCGGATTCTTTAAGTGTTGATATTTGAGTCCAAATGGGGGTGTTGATAACATGAGGATAAAATATGATAAAATCATAATCAAGGCCAAGGACTGATGGTAGTACTTGTCATAGGTCTCGGAAGACGGACTTTTCTTGGGGCGCTTGGTATGGGACTCATCAACACTCTCACCACCTTTTGGGCTGGGAGTCGTAACAGACTCAGCACGACGTTTGGGACGAGATTTGACACCATCACTTCCCATCGGTTCTGCCAACTCATCAGTAGATCCTGGTCCCTTGAAAAGCTGACGTGGGGATGGTGACGGGGTGTCACCGTAACCTTCTGGCACCTGGGCATCAAAGTCATAGTCAGGATCGAGAAGTTTTGGTGCTGGGCTTGACTTAACAGTACTTGGAGGGATCACCTCTGTGGATGCCAAGCTGTTCAAAGTTCCGGAACGGGGTCTTCGAGCTAAATTGTCTGGTAGAGGGGCGCTGTGTCTCCTAGCCAAGAAGGCACCATCTTGTTCAGCCAGTATGAGAGAACCTTGCAACCCAAGTAAAAAAAAACAAATGAGATTGACATGAGTGAACTATCTTCGTATGTTGTTTTCTTATTTGGGGGCCCCATGTATACCAACAATGTTTATATAATTCGGAATGATTTTTGAAACCAGACCTGGCTCAACTGGCTCCTCAGCTGCCAATGCCTCGAGAGGCCTGGAAGGAAGAAGCCCCTGTTGAATTTGCTCAATCTTCCGCTTGGTCGCCTAAGCAGCAGGACAGCTGGATTAAAGATGGAAAATGGGGCTGGCTAAAATACAATACCCAATAGAAAAATTGAAACACGGTGGGTTCAACATTAGGCATATAAAAATGCACACCCCAATGCAGTCAGAAAACTTCTATCAGGTTGTCAATATCAATGTCAGGTTCTGGGGAACCCGTGTTCCGAGATGTGACCAAGGTCATTCCCTCGTCCACTGACCCACAGCTCCACTGACGGCGAGCCATTTCCCAACAACACAGCAAATAATACCCAGGGGAGAGCTTGACTAGAGAAAGCAACGATGCCACACATGTTCAATTTCTGCAATCCCCAGAAAGAATTTTGCGGGCACATACCCATAATATCCCATAATTGTACTGTTTCCCAGTGCTTGGATGAAATTGAGGAAAATGCCAATTATTCTGCACAAGATGGCTGTGGGTAACTGCATTGCCTACTTAATACCCAATCAATGAGTTTTTGGGATTTTTAATCCACAATTCCAACATCCTGGTTCACCTAATCTAGCAGTTTTCCAAATAAGTTCCCCTGAAAAGTACCGATTTTAAATTTGCGGTCGTTTGTGGATTTTTGCGGTCGTTTGTGGGGTTTTTGCGGACGTTTCGTGGATCAATTTCCGCGCGAGATGTGTCCCAAAACACCCAAAGACCATCTAGGCCCCTCAGTCGACCATCTCAAGGTCTTTCTGCTGCCGAAGATTGCGCTCAGACTCCTCAAGCTCACTTCAGAGGATTTGGAAAGGACACAGGGTAGGGACTGGCTGGAGTGAAGAAAAGCCCACCCCAAATAGTAAAGTCTTGGGGTTCCAACTTGAACAAGAAACAATCAAGTTAACCAACTGGTTCTTGAAGTCGTCCATGGAGTCATGCCATGAATCGGGAATAACCAAGTGGTTGCAACCATATAGGTAAAAGATGGTAAAAGAATATCTCAGGAAGTGACGCGTCCATCCACTGGTCAGCAAGTAGGGGATACCTGTTGAAAATCTCCCTGTCGCTCATTGACGGGTCCAACTCAAACTTTTTGCGAAGATCCCGGCGAAACTCCCCCTCACAGGATTTCAGGTAGCCATTCAACAAAGCCATCCCAAACCCCGAAGGGTACCGCCTAGGTGATGAGCTCTCAATCTGCATCATGTATACAGTAAAGGGTTGAAAGAAAGAAAACACTGGGTGCCACAAAGCCGCTGAGAGACCTTTAGCTGATCTGTCCCTTGAAATTTCTTCACCCCAGAGGAATCCAGGTACGTACCTGGGACACACAATGTGACAAGTAACGGTATAGAATATATTCATATTGAGAACATATTCAAAATATCTTAGGACATGTGCTATATACTAGAAAACCCCATCCCATAGTGGCAAGGGACGTGTAGTCTTTTGAGGGTTTTGGCGACATGGGTGGTTTTTAGCCAGCTTTCCCATGTTCAAAGCTCCAATCATAGGGTCATTTGACCAAAGCAATGTCCTCTTCGGACTAGCTCCTCCAACATGCCCCATCCAGAACGGCTGGCGATACACCTGAAGATGGCAAAGCTTGGGGACCCAGTGAAAGGGCAAGGGTACTCGGTGATTGGACAGGAGTTACTAGAACACATTTCCCAGCCCATAATTGAGGCAAAGAACTCCGGAGACGATGTTGGTTAGCCATTCAAATCGAAAATGCTTGAACAAAAGCGAACTGCCAGGATTCTCAATAATGAAGATGCTTCTCTTGGCCAGTATGATGAGGCATATAGCCACAAGCCTCAAGTCCAGGAATTGATCGGAATTGGTCATGCTTTGTATTTTCGAGGATATTGCCCAAAAAGATCAAATCTATAATATTATTATACAATATTCTGCAACTAAGGGACCGGCTTATCATTCTGTTTCCAACGTCCACAAAACCATATTGTACAAATCCCTGGTAGTTGAAAAAGGTACGACCTGATGTACCTCTGCAGGGAATGCCCCAGCTGGAGCAATCTGGGGCCATCAGGTTGACGGCATTCTCCACCTCGTGGAGTACTATATTCACACATATCCTTAGCCATTGGCCAATATAGCGAATATATGATATGATGTCGTTCCCATAGATTCCAATTGAAAGTGCCATTCTAGACAAGTCTCACAAACCCTGCGCTGGTCATGAAATTCATGCCTGGTGCTTTTTCATCAAAGCACTTGTCCAAGGCCACACATCGGAATCCCTTCTGGTGCCTCAGGCGGCCATGGGGAGACAGGGATATATGCAGGTTATATCATGGGGTTATGTAGTACATACTATGTGAGTGGTAAACCTTAGAACCCTACCAGCCACGAGTTGTTGCAGCAGCTCCGGCAAACAGCTCAAAGAAATGTGCTTCTTCAACACGGTCGAAGTTGCACCATCCCAATAGTAATACCTAATGTCCATGCAGAAAGGGGATTGAAACTTACAGGTGTTGTCTTTTTCCATTTGCTATTTGCATATCGATATCTCAGGAACCGGCTATTGCGACCAGTGTTTTGGGAGACCCCATTTCCATCAAATTGAAAGGCACAGAGGTCAGGGCATACTAATGGAAGACAATTTCTACTTGGGAGTGGCTGCAGGGAAGAAATCAGCAGTGTTGATGAGATTGAATCATGACCACATAGAATCTGAACATAGAAATCAAACATAAATGAGAGAAAGCTGAATAAGAAAACTTTGACCTGTGAGCAAGGCTAAGGGGTGGTTGGCACCTGATCGTGCTGCCCTCGCCTTCCAGGTTGGACAACCTCTGCCCATTCTGCATCTGGGAATGCCTGGCGCACAGATTCAAGGGAAGGGCTCCTATATAATATATATAGATCTCATATACAGTTTAAGTTTAAACTATAGCGCAATGAAAACACCATACTTTTCTCTTGCCATAGCTCACTGATCCAGTTGAACTGTCATCGCTACCAAAGGTAGGCCCTACGCCCTGCCAGAAGGCAAGGATAAACGGTTGAAAGGTTTAAGTCCAAAATGCGTGGCACGCAAGAGGCTTAAGCCACATCTGTGCAAGTACATACTTGCTCACAAACCCCAATCCATTCATGTCGAATGGTCCCACTCAGCTCTCAGCAGTGTAGCTCGCATATGCCTCAGGTTTGTAAATAAGGGGCAAAAAATATAATTATTCTATTTCTCGACCAGGTAAGGATCATACACCAACTGGCAAACGGCAGTTGTATATATCCAGAATTGTCCAGCTCTCCTACCAAAAAAAATGAGTCATGGGTCTTTTGTTTCAATGGTTGAGTCTAGTTTCCGTTCGAGCTTTTTCCCTTGCTTCCTCCTCTGTCTTCCCAGCATTGATCGCCACCAGGTACGCATGCTTGTAGGCACAGCACTGCCTGGATCGCTTCTGCCTTTTCACAAGACTTTCTGGGCTCAACTCTCTCCCTTTGCGGGTGGGCTTTCTTCCAGGCTTTGCATTTTCATTTTCATCGTTCGCTCCTTTGGAAATCCTCCTTTTTTTGGCATCTGGCTCATATGTGCCCAAGTCCTCATTCTTTGAATTCTTGGGGCTATTCTTCTTTCCCTTTGGCTTTGCAACCTCTGTCTTGGGCTCTTCTCCCTTTGTGGGCGTCTTATCCTTCTGTCCTGCCTTTGGCTCTGCACTTGCACCTGCGTCACCTGCCTCAGTCTCCTTGGCTGCCTTTGCATCCTTTTCCTTCGGCTTCGGGTCTGAAAGTGCATCGCCCTTCTTGGCTGCCTCTGGCTGTGCATCCTTCTTGACTCTCTTCGCCTTTGAGCCCTCACCTTCATCATTCTTCTTGCCTTTGCCCTTCTTCTTCGTGCCCTCAGCTGCCTCATCATTCTCCGGTGCCTTTTGCTTTGGATCCTTCTTCGCCGTCTTTGGCTCTGTCTCATCATCCCTTGCCCTCTTCTTCTTCTTCTCCTCATCTGCACCTTTCTTGCCTGCTGAATCCATCTTTGCCCTCTTCGGCTTTGGATCACCGCTTGCTTTCGACTTCTCTCTCTTTGCACTCTTTGGCTCTTTGTCCATGTGCTCATCACCAGCTCCTTTCTCTGCATCCTCTGCCCCATGCTTCTTGCGACCTCTTGACGTCGCCTTGGCTTTGGCCTTTGGTCTGCCTCTGCCTCTGGTCTTTGGGGTCTGCGAATCTTCTTCATCCTCTGCATCTTCTTCGTCTTGATCTTCTTCGCCTTCCTTCGCATTCTTCTTCTTCTTCTTGGCTGCTCGTGGCTGTTCATGTGGAGCCACAGCCTTCTGGCGGTCAAGGGCTTCAGGCCTCTTGATTGGCATAAGGGGCTCATGGTTGCTTGTTTCCGTGCTGCCTGCCTCAATCTTATCTCCTGTCTTTGCTGGTGGCAGGTCTTGCTCCTTTTTCTCAGTCTCTTTTTCCTCTGCTCTTCCAGCCTTCTCATCGTCCTTCTCATCGTCCTTCTCATCCTTCCCTGTCATGTCCTTTGCCTTTTCTTCAACCTCCTCTTCCTCTCTGTTTGCCTGGCCATCCTTAGCCTCAATCTTCTCGTTGGTCTTCCCTTCACTCTTTGTTTGCTCCTCCTTGGCTTCTTCCTCCTCAATTTCTTCGTCTTCTTCACTCTCCTCGTACTCATACTCAATCTTCTCAGTCTGATGCTTTGGGATGGCCTCTTTCTTGTCTGTCTCTGCTGCCTCTACTTCATCCTTCTTCATGTTTTTCATACCAGAAAGGTCATCATCTTTCTTCTTTGTGCCTCCTGTCTCTGCCACCTTCTTTGCTCCTTTCTTCTTGTCTCCTTCCTTCTTGTTCTCTCTCTTGTCGCATGGCTCGTCCTGGCCAAGTACCAAGGTCGGCAAACTCAGAAGATCCTCCCTTGAAGAAGATCGGCTCTTCCTGGTCTCACCCTTCCTTTCTGCAACTGCCTTCTGCGGTCAAAAGTTCATACAAGTTGGGTGGAGTTGTTTAGGTTCCAACAGAAAAGTGATGATAGGTGATGTTACTTTTTTTGATATATGTTGGGGGTCCTCAGCTTCGATGGCACCAGCTGTGGCTTCAGCTGTAGCTTCCTCCAGCTCTGTGATGGAGAGTTCCAAGGTTTGCAACTCATCCATACCTGGTCGAGAAAAAAATAGATAAGTCTAGAGTACCTTTTTATTAGCCCCATAACCCACGCTATGCATATGCTACTGCTGTATCATGATGAATTTTTGTGGACTGCTGACTTAGGCTGCTACTCTTGGCTGGCGGCTTCGGGGGATTGGAACCCAGGCGTCTTTGCTTTTCAAGCTGTATACGCTGGAGCTTCTCAAGCTTAGCCAAGTGGGTCTGAAGTTGCTTGAGTTTCTCAAGTTTCTCAAGCTGTTCACGCTGGAATGCCACAGTTTCATCACTCTTTGGTTCCATGGGTTCCGTGCAAGGGACCGATTTCAAAGTCTCTAAATCAAAACCAATTGTACCACAAACCTGACATTCAAACCCATCTTCATGCTTGCGGATCAGGCGGTGGATGAACTTCTCCGCTGCGTCCTTCGAAGAGCTGGCAGCTGGAGGCTGCTTCTGACCTGCGCGTGGCACGATCTGGCATTTTTTTAAATGGGGATCAAATGATATAACTTTGGGCACCATTTTTTTTTGCTGGAACCCGTTTCGAAAAATACATGCATATGTAGCCAGGCCTGTGGTCTCTGAAACTGGTTTCGATTTCGAGCTGGCCTTTGGCTCACCTTATGTTCAAACTAAAATTGGGAAACATATATGTTTCAAGCCACTGGAAATCTAGGGATGTGGCAGTCAGGTGGGGTAGGTGGTCCTGGCTTGGTAGACGCCACCTGGCAAAGGACCCTAACTTTTGGAGTACAGGGATGAAAAAATGTGGGCAAACTGCACATAATATCAAATTATATAATAAAGATCGATCTAGATCTGGCCTCTACATCGCTCACTTCCACATCTCCCTCGGGTTCTTCCTCTTCACCTTCTTCATACCAACCATCTTCACCATCATCTTCGGGACTCTGTTCCGAGCAAGTACCTTACAAACAGTCTGGTGGATGTTAAATAAAAGTTGTATGTTGGTTCTATGTTTGCATATGGTTTTCAATACCCATGTTGATCCCAGATACCCTCAGGCAGGTCCACTCCAGCCTTTACGTAGAGATCACGCATGGCAGCCTCACGAGGCACGTGAGGACGCCGTGCAGCGCGTCCAAACTCGGTGATGAGGTTCCGCAGTGCCCAGGTGTGCATTTTGATCACCGAACCTGTGGTGGGAGTTGTCAACTATTTTTTGGGGTAGACTATAGAGCCTGCACGGATTCATGATATAATATATGTCCTTGATAGCGATCTTCAGAAAAATTAAGCTAAGCACGTTCAACCGGCGGCTTGTGGGGTGGCCTATTGGCCCAAAAGAACTCGTCCACATGCTCCATGATGATTTGAATGGTAGGCCTCAAACCTAGGATCAAGTGGGGGAAATTGAACTTCAAATTTCATGATCAGGACGTTAATCAATGTTAGATGTAATATGTTCATTGGCCATTTAGGAATGCAAGAAACCCACCTCTGCGATCAGGGGCCCCAAGATGTGAGCATTGTTGACCACATCTCGCCTATTGACGGGACCTTTGTCCTGGGTTGAGAACACCACCAAGTTCCCACTGGCAGCACCAGTGGCCAAGTAGTCCACTGAACTCCATTCTTTAGCCACTACTGACCTGAACGAGTATTGTTTCTGAAAGGCGGTGTCATTCTCACCAGTCATGCTACACCCCCAGGAAGCAGTGGGAAGCAGCTGATCGAAATCTTTGAAAAATTGATAGCTGAAATCAGCTGCAAGGATGAATGGAAAATATCATTTTTTGTTGGCAGGTTCCAAGATCTGCAATAGCAAACACGTGTTCTTAAAAGATAGCCGGGCAGGCCAGTGGATCCCACAAAGATCAAGGCCTTCCATCATGAGGTATGAATATGAAAACAACAAAAAATCAGTTGATCAAGTTGAACCCCTGGCCTTAAGGAGAAGGCTGCCAATCAAAAAAAAGCACCTGCACCCAGATTGTGCCAACTGAGGTGCCTCACATTCTATTTTTGCTTTGCGTGCACATCACATACACACATACTAGGCACCTGGTCATTTCCCCGGGACCACAGGAGCTGTGAAAGGCTCTGGATGGGAGCCAAAATGGCCCAAATGCAAAAAACATACGATCCTTAAAAATCAGGACGTTTTATGTCTCAAATGAATTTCTGCTACGAATTGGCAATGTACACTTTTTTAAGTTACATTGGAAGCTGCAGGTATATATATATATATATATCATACAAAACATCGTCGAACTTTCCGTGGACCATGCTTCCATTCCATAATTAACACATTTCCAGACGGTAAGTTTCCTTCAACCCATTAATAAAATATTAGTTACCCATTAGTATTACGATCCATTCTAGCATATCCCCATTGTGTCCATGTCCAACATCAGCAGGCATCATCGCACTTTTTGCTGCGAAAATCCCATTCGAAAATTCGCTAAAGCAACCGTTAACCAGTAGTGGTTAGGAAGTAGCTCAGCAGTATTCAGCGCGATGGGTATCGATATTCCCTATTAGGGAGCCAAGGAGCTACTAATTTTGGACTTTCCGAACCAAATGAAATCCAATGAAATCCCATCAAAAATCCATAAAAAACCGTGAAATGAAATGAACAAATCCTCTAAGTCTCCCCAAAAGTTGATGGTTTTTTTCATCTCCAGCTGCTCCACGAGCCCGGCGCCCCAGGTTATTTCCGCCTGGCCGCCGTGCCCTCTGTGGTGGCCCTCGCCTTGCCGTTGAACTTGGTGAGTCGCTTGAGATCGAACGTCCAGCAGGTGGGGCCTGGAAATACCTGGAAGGCCTGGTGGTTTCCTAAGTTATGGGGGTACCCCAAGAGCTGGATAGTGAATGAAAAATCCAACAATAATATGGATGATTTAAGGGGGATAGCCCCCATGACTTAGGAAATCTCTGGTTGAATATGGTTTTAAGATAGTGGAATATGGTTTAGCATATGGTTGACTAGGGTTGAACATAGTTTAATCTTTGTGAAATGGGGATATACTTGAGCAGTGGTTGCTAAGCCCTGGGGATTTACAAAAGTTAACTATATATATTATACTATATTTAACTATCAAAAATATCAAGATTTACTTGATAAATGATGTGTTTTTTTGGGAGGGGGAGGGGCGTTATGCTATCCAATATTAATTGGGGATGATCATTATCATCCATGAAATGGGAGTCCGAGTATATTCAACACTTCCCAGTTCTGCCTGGCACCATCCTTTCTGGCTGTTGGACTTGTCATCCGGGCACATCTTTTGTATTCCGCAAATCTACCCTGCTATTGCGATCTATTGAATCTACCCTCTGGTACCCTTTAAAGCAATCAAACCTGGCAATGGAACATCCCCAGCTTCATGCAACCTCCATGCATAGGGGATTTCCCATTGCCAGGTTTTCTCCATTAGCGCATGGGAAGGTTCGAGGCTTGGATTGAGTCGATTGCAGGCCATGTATGCTGCGATAATTGAGTCCAGTTGCTTGCGAACAGAACCTTGGTGACGCGTGGTGACATCCATATGGGCGTGCCCAAAATGGGCTATACATGGCTATACGGTATACCCGAACAAAAATGACAGTTTATGAGGCAGATGATGATGCACTATGGGGCGAAATGGTTGTTTCACCCCTCAATTTGCAGAGAAACCTAAAATAACCTAAATATGTGTTGCTTTCTATCCTGGCATGGCAGTCCCAACTTTGGCACGTCACGAGCCCCATCTGAAAAGTGGTGTAGTGTTTGTTGCTTCACAAGCTGATTCAATCATCACAAGCCAGCAGGATTGTTTTTCTATGTTTTTCTTCTGAAATCTAATGTAACGTTAGGGTTTTCCCGTGACTTTTCTTTTCGACCTGACAATACATCGAGTGACGCTTCCCCAGCAATATCAGATGGTAATCCAATGTAGATTTAGAAATTCACCATTTTTCATACTATGTCATCTATAATGTCAACCCCAAATTAATAAACCATGGTTTATTAATTAGAGGGGTACTCCTCCAATAGTCATTTCATCTACTTAAATGGTAGCCTCCCAATTCAACAGCCGTTAGTTCGGGGTAGAGGTGTCCTTCTCCGTTCCCTACCACTTCATCGAGACCGCGGGGATCAATGGAGCTGTTGCTGGGTCGGACTGGGATGTGTAAGGACTAGGTGACATCCGGATGCTCGAGCATTGATGATTTCAATGAGGAATTCAGCCTTTAAAATTGGGGATTTAAGCAATGGCTTGGACATTTCACCTGATTGCTTTTAAGGAATTATAGCAACAAATTGTCGATGTTTACCCTCTGGTGAACTAACATAGCAATGGAAAATGGCTATTTATAGTGGATTTTCCCATTAAAAATGGTGATTTTCCATTGCTATGTTAGTTCACCAGAGGGTAATATTACGTAATTATGCTGCTTGTGAGTTGTACGTGTTTTTGAAGCTGGCATGCTGAGGATCCAATGGGGATGAATGGGGGTTCAATAGTGACACCGTCGTTTTCCCATAGATCCGCTCTAAAATGATCTAAAATGCCCACAAAAGGAACTTTTCAATCCGAAGGACATAAATATTTGGGAAGTGATGCATTTTAGATTTCATTACAAGGTGGAGCCCTATATCTATATAATACTATCTATATTATATATATAATATAATATATATGCAGTGAAACCGCTTTCCTGCAAGTTGGCACTAGATTTGCGTTAGTGTGGCGCTAGATACTTTTACAGACATTAAAGTGAAACGTAGTCAGGCCGATGTTTTTTTCCCGCTTGCTTTCTTGCACCTGTTGTTCCCGATCCTGCTTGAGCAGGGGACAACTGGGATGCTCCTCCAAGGAAAGCCTGGGGCAGCTGAGTTTGCTGGGTGTAAAAGGCCTGGGTTGTCCACGGCCAGGACTGTCCCGGGAACGAAGCTGTGAACCCCGGATTTTTATGAAAACTCAAAAGTCCCAAGGTGTTTTTGTAGTTTACCCAAGCAGGACACGTCGGCGTGAAGACCCACAACCCCTGGTGCAGTTGGCAGCAAGGAGTTGTTTTTTATTTCCAGCTGTTTGCTCTGCATACAACTGCAAGTTGTGATAAATGAACGAATCTTTGCACTATGTGTGTGTATGTTAAGAAAGCAATGCTGTTGTAAATGTGGAAGGAAATGAAGATGTGATGATCATGTGATGCAATGTGCAGCAAGCAGATCTCCATGGGTTGACTTCTTGCTTTCAACTGTGATGTATCTATGCATTTGCAGTTTCTTTCAAAACATGAAGCCATGCACGTGCAAATGCCTCACTTAAATTTCCCATCATTTCCGTCACACAATAAACTCACTCATTGTACTGCATTCGTTCAACCCACCTTGGTCAACAGAAGCTGCGTCTCAAACGCGTCCCCAAAAATGTCCTTATGTTCAATAATGTTCAATAATGTTCAATCACCTTTTTTTTGTGGGTCCATTCGCGCGCCACAAACACATTGCTATTTTTTAACTAACTTTATACAACTTTATCGATTCGCTACTCATATTTGGCGCGTTTTGTTGGCATATGGAGGTTTCCTAAAATGGGTGTATTTCAAAATCATGGGTTTCAATATGTGTCAAAACTAAAATGGCCCAATGACTTGTATGATTTGTGGTAACTAATGTAGGTAAAACAATGATAAACCATCCCCCAGTCATCACCATTTTTGTAGGTGGTATGGTTACCATTCCCAGTCATGCGTGGTTTATGGCATTGTTTTACCCACATTATCTGGGTAGGATCATGACAAGTATGATGTTTCACTAACCTGAACTATGACTATAGTGGGATGATTCCCTAAATCCTAACCATCACAAGGTGGTGCCCCCCAGTTATAAGTTGGTTTATAATCCCATTAACTATAGATATATCACCTATATCACCATTAACTATAGATATATTCCCTAAATCCTAACCATCACCTACCCTCTGGTAATTTAACATAGCTATGGAAAATCACCATTTTTAATGGGAAAATCCACTATTAGTGGCCATTTTCAATAGCTATGTTAAATTACCAGAGGGTAACCATCACCTATAGGAAACTGTCACATAATTTGCCCCGGCTGCTCTTCGACCGCCTGGTTGGAGCAAGGAGCGTGAAGCGCTGGGCACAGTGGCTCCCGTTGCTGTCGGTGTCTTGGTAAAAAAAATGGCCCGATTGGATGGGCCATTGGCTTAGTTTTTAAGGACAGAATTACAGGAAACCATCGTTTTAAACCTCAAATATGGGTATATTTATGAAGTTTAAAGGAAAATTGATTCGAAACCATAGTCTCTTTGTATTTAAAAGCCTCAAATATAGGAATATCCTGCAAGGTGGTTTTGCACAGGTTTTTGAGCAGCAACCTAATGGGAAAGGAGCAAAAGATGCGACTTTAAACTTCAACTCTCAATACGAGGCAACATCACCTGTTTGGACAAGTGTTCATGGGTTTGTCCCAGTCAAGAGAGTATCGCCTACAAACAAAAACTGATTATATAGGTATAAACAAAACTGAGGATATAGACATTACTTCACAACCTTGGTTCACGACCAATGTCGGTCCAACCCAGTTGTGGGGCCGAGGTGGGGATTATTTTGTTTCCTCTACTCTTCTCCAGTAGCTTCATCGTGTACCGCATCAGTGATCTTTTCCTGCAACTGGGCATTGCATTGGGCCAGATTTCCAGCAATCAAACTGTCAGGATGGATAACAGGATGGATAGGAACCGGGTATTTTTTTTAGTGACCTCACTGTGATCATTGGAATCATGATTAGGATCCGGGCAATCAGCCTGATTTCATCGAAAATAAACGGTTTTTGGCATGCGACTGACCGTTTCTTTTTTTTTTGGGGGGGGGTAGCTATGGGGCTCCATCCTGGGTGCCTTAGCCCAAGCCGCCGGGCAGACTTGATCTCAGGGCATGGCTTGAGGATTGGCTGTCCAAGCACGTGGCTCGGCCTGACTGTCTGGAGAAGCACAAGACCGCAGTATCTTGGGGCTTCCACTAAAGATACACACACACACAGATATATTAGATAAACACATACATATGGGTGTATATTTATACTTTCTCTCTATAATATATTTATTTCAAATTATATACACACTTGTAGGTTTAATAGTAATATATTGTTTAAGCGAGATCCCATATGACATGAAAAACAGGTCTTATGATGTGTTTTTTTCCTGTCCAGGATGTTGGTTGATTGATCGCTAGATTTTGATCAATCCTCCAAAAACCTGGCGAAGAGTCTGGGCACTCAGGTGGGACAGCCCTGGCAACTGGACCGAAGTTGTGGCACTTTGGCCCTCTTTGGGGTCTATAGCATGATCGGCATGCAGGCGAACGAGGGACTAATGGCGGTTTCTGAAGCGGTTTCTGAAAGGCATCACGTGATCGGGGTAAAGGATGGTTTTTGGGTAACTATTCCTTAATGCGCTTGTTTCGGCTTGGTGAATTATAATTGAACCAGCACGAACCGACCATAAATGGGACATTGACCAAACTATTGGGATACGACCAAAACTCAGTTTCTTGACGTGGTTTCAACTATCCCTGCAGCAACCTCAGAGGCCCTGGTGATTGGCTACTTCCTCTCTGGGCTGTGGACGTTGTATCATGGCTGAAAAGATTGGAGGAGTTTAGTTTGGAAGCGGCCCAAACAAGCTAAGGATTGGTGGTTTCCAGGCACTACCCTCAAAATAGTCCATCAACTTGTTTTAACTGTATAAATCTGATTAAATCATATGATTAAATCTGTATATATATATATATACATATCCATACTCCCCATCTTTCAAAGGGCATAGTGGGACTGGCATGGGCCTTGCAACGTGATCTTTTCCAAGAGACACGCGTTGCAGGCGCCGCGCCGGCCGAGGTACTCCATTCTGGCCGTTCAACTGGGAGATTGGCCCTCTGATCCTCAGATGCTTGTGCCTTGATCTAGTGAAGAGTTTAGTGGCTTTATAACCATAGTTTAACGATATGTTTATAGTTATACCTGGTTATATCTGGTTATATCATATCTCGACTTTGAGGTGGTTCTTACATGTTCTTACCGAGCCATAAATAAGCCCAATTGCACCCCAAGTTTGTTTTGGTGTCATTGTTTATCGTTGATTTGTTGTTTTCCGCATCCAGAATGCACCAAGTGCACCGTATACCCAATTGAAAAGATGATGCTAAGCCACCTTCAGTGGTGTGTAGCACCATGCATATAGCAAAATTAAAAAACAAACATACTAAACAATGATCATACTGATAATAAATGAATATAATAGCCGCATATATTTGGTCATTATGATATGCATGTATATTATATATATATGCACACACACACACACTGTTCTTCTTCGATCGTCGAATGTACGCAGCTCCAGGTAAGGACATTAATTTGTACTTAGCGACTATTAATAATTTGATCCTTGGCGCACAGTGGTCGAGAATAAAAAGTAGACAAACCGTAGAACCGTAGACAAACCATAGACAAATGTAGACAAACCGTAGAACGAACACTAGTTTCCGTAGGAGTAGAACGACTATGAATTTCCGTCGAACGACTATTCATTGATTCCATAGAACCCAGGTAGCCAAAAACCCTTGAAAATTGTGTTTACATGCAGACTAGATTTTGAACCAGTAGCAAACCAATAGCTTTTATCAAATTAATAGTCTTTGGCACCACATACGTCTATTTGATGTGTTTTGGGAGATTAGGGCGTATGTGTATATATATATATTATACACATATTATATATAAATATATATATATTATATATATATATATTATATACATATACAATTTTTTGTGTATGTTCTTGATATACATGTTACATACATATATTTTTCCCTAGCAGCGCCAGGCTCGTCTTATCAGCGCCAAACCTGAGCTGCGGTGGACCTTGAGCATAGCACGTAGATCCTACACGCGATGACCGGGTTCCCGGTGTTAGCCTTCTGAAACACGTAGCGGAAACCTGGGGTAGCCATGCCCATATGCTCCATGTACGGAATATTTACCAACATTTACCCCATAAATGAGCCAAATGTAGGTAAATATATTATACATGGAGCATCTGGGATGAATCGTAGTTCAATGTTGGCTTAATGGTCTTTCATCCATCTTGAATGGGATATTGATGAGATATTCATGGGAGATTAAATGGTAGTGGGATTGCATGGGATATATGATCTAATGTTGGTGTGTGTCCGAAAATGGGATATAGCACCCAAAATAGCAATTTCAATATACTGTAACTTGATAATGGGGAAAATCAATAAACCATTTGATTTAGAGGTACTTTTCAGGCAAGCCGGTGCGCACATTACTTGGATATTTGTATAATCTGTGATTGTGCCAGCAAATTTGGGACCTGATGCAGGAAAGGTGCAGGAAAGGTGATGATATATCCTTTGCCTTGGCCATCAAGTTTCATCAGAATTCTCCCAATGATTCTCAGGGACAAATTGTGTGTTGAGGGTCTTAACTTTGAGCGGCCGGTGATCGTCATCAACAGATGTGGGGCATTTCACGTGCCGAAGATAGGGAGACGACATAATATATGAGATAGCCATTTGCGCGATGGTGATGTTCATGCAAGGCTTTTGCTGTCAATCGTAATCAGTTTACATGGTTTTCTATGCAGTGGTCGTGGTACTGTATGTTTGCGCACATTCTAGTAGGGAATGTGAGTGTGACGAGCTTCCTATAGTTCGGATTCTTAACATTAGTTGGGGATACCCATTTTCGATTTCAACGGGGAAAATGATTATTGACCATGGTGTTTGGGGTATGAAGTTTTGAAAATAAAACGCATCATGTAGTTGCGGAATGAGGTACTTGGGAACCTGGTGTCGTCAGTTTGATGTGGCCAGGTGGCCCTAATTCGACGGCTCCCTGAGGGACGTGTCAAAGATTGCTGCAGACTCATGGCAAGCCGAGTTTAGTAAACCCGGGCTGATTCATTTGCTAAGACGATCCAGGGTTGACACCGCTACTGCTCACCATTTAAGTCATTTCCAGCTGTGATGATCCCTTTCTCTTTGGGACGTTTGGCTTGGGAGGCATGACATCCCCGGATAAGATTCGAATGCGCCAATCCTCGTGTCAAGACCAACATGATGGCGGTGTTTTGTTTTAGAATAATGACAAAAGATGCTGAATTGTCTCTGACATTTTTTTAATCAATCCTTGAAGATGCCACTCTTGCAGCTGAATCCTGGGTCTGTAACCGCAGTCAGATGTGTCATTTTCTAGTTCAACTTGCATTGTTCTATCATGTTCTACCCCAACTTTGTATGCAGTAACCATAGTAACCCCCAACGAGATACTAATCAACTCACCTGGACGGCAGCGATGCAGGTTGGGCGAGCTGAGCACTGGGCTGCGTGAGGAGTTCGAGGGCTGCCTGTTGGATTTAGAGAAGGTGCGCCGCTTGTATGACATGGATATTTAAAGGTACCTAAGGTACCTTGATTTGGAGAATCAGAGGCAGGGTTAAACATATTAGATCATATTTTACTATCATGTCTAAATGATTTGAAATGATTGGAGAAAATGATTGGATGGGAAGAACCATGATGTCAATGGTGAAAAAATGTGAATGAATGATAACGAGTGGTCATTTCATCAAACAACCAAGACCAAGGGCTTCGAAGATCCGGACGTCAGGTGCCTGAAAAGCCGGCAGATTCTGAGGCAGCCAAGTGGTCAGAGGCAGATGGAAATGACAGCAATGAATTGAGGCACAGGCAGGCTGGCCACATAAATCGCCATGGATTTCACCCGCTAGGCCTACATGGGAATTCGGCATTGCAACGAACAACTGGTGCCTTGGACCCGCTTCCATGGTCAGCCAAGAGAATCTCAAATCATATGATTCATATGGCGTTTTTGCAACTAGTAGATTTGGGCAACAAGCGCCAGCTAAACAAAATTGGAACAGTTTGGCATGCTTGTGAGCTTACTCGTGCCAGCTAAACATGACAGTCTCAGGTCCCAACCCGAGGTTGGCGATGACCAGTTGCCATCAAGCCCCAGTGATCACCCGAATATTGCCATCACTGCATGATGAAGTATGTGTGTTGGATGAAAAATAATGTCACCCGATCGATATCTACAACTCCTAACGCAATATATTAAATATATTATCAAATATGCATAGATATGCTATAAATATCTATAAATGCATAGATATGCTATAAGTTCCCATCATATGTTCCACTGGCTGACTCCATGGTTTTTCCATGAGGATTGGTTGCAGGGAAATTGGACAGGCCTTGTGGAATGACAGGAAACCATCGATTTTGCTGGATATGTGCGATAAGCATAGATAAAACATGTTTCATAAAATTGTTGGTATGAGTACGATGAGATATATTACTGTACGATTTAAGTACTATGACTATAGCATATGTTGCCCACATGTTCTCTTTAATTTCCTGGATTTTAAACATTTGAACAATGCGGATATCAAACATATACAGTGTTATTGTACCATGTTGTACCACGTAATTACATGTAAATGTAATTCCTATTGCAATATATTGCAATATATTGTTTCATACCATTCCCACAAATTTGAACAACATATGGGTAACACAATGCCATAAACCACCCATGGGAATGGTTATCTGTCTATACCATATATATGGTGATTTGGGGGATGATTTCTTATTGTTTTACCCACATTAAACAATGGTATGTACCATTTGGTAGACTAATATAACCACGGAAAATCACATGTTTTACTCATTTGTAATAGGGAATCAACTATTTCTATGATATCTATGGTTATATATTATTTTTTGTTTTGCCCACATCATTCAGCTGCTGTTTTTCTGCCGAGGAGTTAAAGATCACCGAGATCCGTGAGAAGATCTCCCAGAAGGACAGCGCAGGGCTGGTCAGCCAGTATGTCTGATTCGTTTCAGAAAGATCCTGGAATTGACAAAGAAATGGTGCGTTGATGGGGTTAACATAAAGGTAGTTTAATTAACCATCAACTCATTAATGATAAACGATGGTTTACATATATATATAATATAATCTTGGATTTGCTTAATTGAAATGATGTTTTTGTTCTTTGTTGTTAACCCACTATGACTTGGGAATCCCAATTTCATCGCCTTGTCCTGTCTGCCATTTGGTATCGGATACCCTAGGGTAAACATCAAAAAAAATGTGGCCAACTTCATGGTTTCCTCGGAACACGACATACACATGGTGAGTTTTCATGAGTTGTCTCTGGTTTAGCAGAGGGTCACGGTGAGTTTTCCATCATTTTCCATCCCAGAGACGGTGAGTTTTCTCGGCTCAGCCCACGGTTTACATCGCTCCACCGCTCCGGTGCCATGTATGGTTGCGTGTATCCCAGCTTCGGGGACGGGTGCTACGGTTTGTTTGCCAATTTGACCAACAAGACTTGGTGTAAAAAGGATCATGGCCTAGGGACAATGAGAAATAATGAGATAGATAATGATATAGATAACTCATGACAACTCAGATACTGAAGGGAATCAAATGGTTTTTCGAGACGAAAATGGGTGGATATCAACCGTGCATGGGATTTTTTGGGTTCGGGGCTAGTACGGGGTGGAGGGGGTAAGAGGCACCTTATTCTCAGCCAGACCCACTTGGGCACAGTGAATGCAGCATCATTTGTGGACCAATGGCGAAACAGTGGAGGATTATATAGGAGGTTCCGAATCCTACCCTCCACCATGATGTTCAATGCATCAAGTGACGCTTCCCCAACAATCTTAACATTGACCGTTACCCTTTGGTAATTTAACATAGCCATGGAAAAAATGCATGTTTTAATAGATAAGGGCCATTTTCATAGCTATCTTAAACGACCTGAGGCTTAGGTACTCATCAGTCTGAGCTTTCAAAGATTCATCACCTGACAGAAGTTCAAGGGTAGTCTTGAAATAAAGGCCATAAATAGTCGATGAGCTCCCCCAATCCTTGATGGCAAAATGTAGTACTTCCATGTTTGTCCCTAGCTGAATGTGTTGGTTCTGCTTTTGAAAGCATCAAATGCTAGTAAAATCGTTCACGACTAACTTCAGTTGTATCATCCCCTTGTGATAACCAAGACATCGTTTTGTTGGAATCCAGATGCCATTCTCAAAAGTTTGATTTATGACCCCTCCAGATTCTAATATCCCATCACTTCAGCATCCTTCAGCTCTGTCCAACACAACTTGCCTATTCTGCCCATGACGTGCCGTAGGAGGCCATCAGCCACACGCTATCCTCCACCCGCACTCTGCTGAGCACGGCCCGTCGGCTGCGCGCTGCGGTGAGCGACGCCGAGTTTGCGGCGCACACGGCGCGGCAGCGAGCGACGGCGGCGCAGACGGCGCGGACGGCGGAGGACGAGGGACTGCTGCGGGAAGCGCTCGCGCGGTTGCGGGGGGAACCGGTGGAACTGCAGGTGTGGGGAGATGTGGGGAGATGGGGAGGGACCCAGGGAAGGTTGGGTTGAGGATCGGGGCTGCTATTGTTTGTCAGTGTAGCAGGATAATCTTGAATTGCTAATTATGCATATTGTGCAATATTGTGCATATATGTATTTATTTTAACTGATGAACACTAGGTGGGCGAGGTCAGCCTTTTTAATTGGGAGAGACGCCGAGAGTCAGCGCGGTCAATGTATTTTTCATACACAAAGAAAGATCAATGTTGGGGGGAATGCAATAGGCTTTAAGAGGCCTGCACCGGCACCGGGAGCTTTATTGAAGCACGGGGTGAAGAGGCGTGCAGTGGTGCCAATACCAACAGACCCATCACAATTCAACGGTGTTTATATATTATACAAACACAACAAGCATCTCCTCAGAAGTCTTGGTCTAGTTTCGGATCTGTTGATCTCTGATGAACAATCATCCCTTCTCCATCAAAAATCAACTAAATCCACCAACATCCTCATGTTTGTCATGCTTAAACAGTGCTAGATCAACTTAAGCATCCATCAACCCCCCTCTTTCCTGCGGGTAAACCCCCACCCTTGTTTCCCTGCCAGGTGGCGAACGCCTTGGCACAGCACGCCGGGCTCCTCCCAGCCGACCAGGAGCCCACACAACCCACAGCTCCGGTGCCGCCGCTGGTGGAGATGACTGAGATGATCCATGAGAAGATGCTGCAGACCGCCATGGTGTCATTTGGAGATGGCACCAGTGTGTTAAACCCCCATGTTGATCTAAAAAACTGACTTAGATGATTAGATGTTTGAGTGGGGAGTTAAGCATTTAAGATCCCCAATGGTGTCTTGAGCATCAGAAATCAAGGATACGTGATAGCTGATGTTTGATTGATGATGTTATAGCCCATATACTATCTGGTTATCGGGGATTATTCGGACATAGCACAGGACATATTATGGGAATCCCGCTCTTAAGCAGCCAGTAAACAGGGATATCAACCTTGGCGGGTAGGATCGGATAAAAGACATCAGGAGAACTCAGTTTGGCAGACGTAGCAGCAAACGTTTTCCCCGTGTTTTTGCTATCTGTTGCCCCCTTCTTTTGGTTGGTAGTAGTAAGATTAGCCCCGACTAAGCGCAGGCACAAACCCACACATCAGGATTTTGCTGCGCTTGTACCTGTATATTGGGGTTTTAGATTTTTAAATGTTTTTCTTCTTCATGCTATCGTGCCAACGGCTTGTTCAGAGGTCGCAAGCCCCACCAGGCACACAAAAAATTGCCCGTGGAAGTTGCCAACATTTTACGTTTGTTTCTGCGATATTTTCAGTGCGCACCGCCCACAGGTACTGTAAGCATTTGCATTACAATCATTACAATACAAATCAACACATTTATCTGAATCAAAACGTATGTATATGTTCGAAATCCACTGGTATGATATCAAGATAAATTGTCAGTCTTACTAAGTAAAGCTGTTTCATATAGCACACACGCAGTATACAGTAATGATATATAATATATGTTATATTGTATATATCTATATGCAATTACATACACACATATAAAATAAGATATTATATAATTGTATATATATATATATATATGTGTGTGTGTGTGATAAAGATATGTGCTTAATCTGTTTTAATGTCCAACACCCCAAAAATCCAATTGGCTTCACCATCGACATCGAGGTCACGGCACCTGGTAGAGCTCGCCTGGATCTCCGAGTCCCAAGAGCCGTTGAGTCAGGGCGGCGTGCTGCCCAGCGTCAGCTCTGACGAGTTGGTGCAGAGTTTGATGGGCGAAGGCGGCGAAGGCGGCGAGGCCCACGGTTGACGGTTTCACCATGTCCCAAATGGGATGTCCCAAAATTGGGATGGACGATGTGAGGCACAAAATGTGGTGGACATCTTCTGTGTTTGCAATTTGCACTGGTTTGATTTCTTTGTTTGGCGTAATGTAGTGAGTTTTTTCGGGGTTGAGGTAGGCAAATCGTTGATTCTTTTTAGTGGTGCCACCTTCCACCAAATTGAAGTGGCTGATTGTCCAAAGAGACGATCTGCAGCCATGCCATTTCGGGCAGGTCAGAGGTCATAGGCCTGGCATCAAAAGAGGGTGGCCGTCATCGTTGAAACCTCCAGGGATAAGTTACCAAACCCCCCGGTTAATCCAACCTGGCTGGGATATCCCCATCAAAAATGGAATATTTTTTCTGCAAGAATCAACTACATAGGGGAATTTCCCAGCCCTGTTGGGCAGTTTTTTTTCCGGGTGGTTGAGCAGCAGTAGTTGGGAGCCAATGCCATCAAAATTCTATCTTGGATTGTTGAGAAGTGAAGCGGCCTTCAAATGGATAAAAATGCCCGGCCAGTTTCAAAAATTGGGGCCCCCAAAAGAGCCATCCAAATCCCTATGGTAGCCCATGATTTTCTCATCATGTTGTCATGTTCCATCTATTTTCCCACCAACTTCCTGCCGGAAGTTGACGATTGATTGGTTGAAGATGTTGAAGGGAACATTGAAACCGGAAAACACCATATTTATTGAGAAAATCTATGGTTTCTGGTTCAGATCGTCCCTTAAACCTATCCATTAAAGCTAACGTTCTCATTGTTAACCACCCAATTCTTGTGATGCGACGAGGAGGATGAGAAGTCGGGCGATTACTATGGCTGGACGTCCACCATGGACCTGGGTCCGATCAAGTACAAAGGACGGGTCGCCGTGTCTATGGGATACGGGGAGTTCATGGCATGTAATACCAATAAAATGAGAAGCTTGTTTTCACGGGCTTGGTTTTTAATGGGGAAAATGAGGATTAACGGATTGACCAGTGGATTTGCAACCCACGCGGTAGGGAAGCATGGTCGATCCGCAAGATGATGTGGTGATCCCTAAACATTGTGGCATAGTCACACAGGGCCGAGGGACTTTTAGAAATCGTATAAGCATCCCATTGGAAATAATGTTACCCTGTCAGGAAGTTCCAAGCATCGATCCTTCATGATTCATGATCCCAAGAGATAGAGCATTCGATGATTGAATCATGACGCAAGAGGACTTTATTCCACCAACGATAGTGGTTTCATTGGTGTAAGGGAACAATTAGAGGAAACCCCTTTATACTATTTCATACTATTTCATAGGGAAAAAAACATGGTTTCCTGTAGAGTTTCCATTAAATCCAACCCAATGATGGTGCCACATGGTTCCTTACGGCGACCCAAAGCTCTGCGTATCGCAGGAATCAAATTCACCGATATCCAGCTGGATCGTTACAATCGCGAGAAGGTGCGAATTTCTGATGGGTTTGAATTTCATTGAAATAAAGATAGAGAAGTGAAGTGTAACGTAGAAAAGTAAAATCCTACAAACATAGTGGTAACTTCACATTTAACAACAAGTACTTGTTCTATCTTTTTTGGATTGCTATATATAATCCTCTTCAAGCAAAATAGATTAATAGCATACAGCCACCGCCGACCAGTTGCTTGGGATGATGATCTCATTTAGTCCGATGGGTGAACACCTATGACCATATTTGGGACATCCGGGTGAATTTGGGTGATTTTTGATGTTTATTACATGTTATTACCATTATTAGCTGGTGATTACCATATTTGGACGAATAAACAGCACTAAGTTTTTACTACCATCACTAAGTCACTAAGTGATAACCAATTGATATTTTTAACTGGTTTATTACCATCACTAAGTCACGAACCAGTTTTTTTAGAGTACAATCCGGGTGCCGGAAATGGTGTTCAAATCCGCCCGGCTTCAGGGATCATCCTTCTATTTCCTGGAGCTACAGATGTGGGGGGCGGTGGATGATGGGAAAACCGGTGGGGAAAACGTTTATTTTTTTGGGGTGGGATATATTGACAGGTGTCATTATTGACCTTATTTTATCTTAGACAGGCTTTATTTTGGTCAGTTACCTTGTTGGAACGAGATGAAGAATCACATAAAATAGCTGGTATTCAGTAGGATATGGATCAGCTTGCGGGGAAAAACAGTTCAGACTTGGAAGCCACTTGCTCAGCTGGCCTAGTTGGGACCCCACTTGGTAAGAAGGTGCCCAGTTTACAACCCCACGTATTTGTGGAGTAACCCTGCCGATCCCACAAAAATCACCAGGGATATGACCTATACAAAAACATCCACCAAGCAGCACCCAAGTAGCAAACAGAACCAGTGGATTTTGGGCTGCCGGAACCAAGGCCCTTGGGACTTCAACTGGAAGAAGTGGAGGTAGATGGTGTGGGCACCGTGATTCAGGCCCTCTTGTGGCCGTGAATTTCTAGAGATCTTGTGCCGCTGCACCAGGTCGTGAAAGCAAAGTTTGTGCAAAAAAACATAGGTTCACTGTTAGATCTATGGTGATTAGGACTAGACGGGTTTATACACCAACTTATCACTGGAGGGTCCTTAGTAGAAATCGTGACCTTAAGCCACTGTGAGATTTACATAAGTGGCAAAATATGGTTCAACTTTGGTGAAGGATTTGGCCATAAAATGCTGGCGCCCCCATGTTCATAAGTAAAGCATGATAACCTTTCGTTTGTGTGACAGCCGAGTGAATATGTTATTTAGCCAGGTAACACACCATGAACATCTTATATAGATTATCATATATATGCCCTACTTAAAGGTTAACAGGTACACAAATGCATCAACATGATTCTAATGAGATAAATCGCCATAGAAACACGCCAAATCGGTTGCCATGTTAACTAATTTTAATTACCTTTAGCATTTTTGGCCATATCATTAACAAAGTATATATAGTTCCAAAATGTGGGTAAACTGATTAGTTTTAAATTTGAATTCACTACTTACATGCATTCAAGGTTGGCCATCGAAACACCCTGGGCGGCCAAAAAAACGTTCCGTTGGTAGGTAACAGAGATCGTGGATGGTGGCAGCGCGAAGGAAGACAAAAGCATTCGTTGCTCGGTGTTCGTCGTCAAAAACAAGTAAGGTACCCGCTGGTAATTCAACGTAGCTATGGCAGCTATGGAAAATCACCAAAATCAATAGGTAAATCATCTATAACTAGGCCATGTTCCGTAGCTATGTTAAATTACCGGCGGGTAACCAAGAAATGTGTGTGTTTTGTGTGGTAAACTAATGGGACGGCATAATCGAAGGAAGTTTAGAAGTCAAACTTCCGACAATATGGACAGATGAAAAGCAGAGTAGGGGAGAGGCAGAGAGAAGAGGAAGATTAGAAGAGAGAAGATGAGAAGAGAAAGAGTCAGAAGAAAGAAGATACAGATGCGCGAAAAGGTAGGAAAGTCGCGAAACACTGTGTTTTTCCAATGATTTGTGGCTCAGGAGGGTCGAAAAGTAGGCTCGCTAAAGCGGCGGGTGCGGAGCCAGCTGGTCACAGGAGCGATGAAAAATTGCACGCCGTTGTGGCGCGAAGCACATTTCCAAGTCAAAAGGTACAAAACACCTCAGCGTCGGACGACTTTTGGAAGTTGCGATGTCGAAAAAGTGCACGCCGTTGTGGCGCGAAGCACATTTCCAAGTCAAAATGATTCAAAATGTACAAAACACCTCAGCGTCGGACGACTTTTGGAAGTTGCGATGTCGAAAAAAGTGCACGCCGTTGTGGCGCGAAGCACATTTCCAAGTCAAAATGTACAAACACCTCAGCTTCGGAATCTTCGGACCACTTTTGGAAGTTGAGATGTCGAAAAAGTGCACGCCGTTGTGGCGCGAAGCACATTTCCAAGTCAAAAGTGTTAAAAACTGGCGGTCTCGGACCATTTTTGGAAGTTGAGATGTCGAAAAAGTGTCGAAAAAGTGCACGCCGTTGTGGCGCGAAGCACATTTCGAAGTCAAAAGTGTAAACAACTGAGGGTTTTGAGCCTTTTTTGACGTGAAGATGTCGAAAAAGTAGACATTGATTAACTTAACTAACTTGACAAACTTAACTAACTTCACTAACTTAACTACCCTAACTTCGACGACAACAGCAACAGCAACAGCAACAACAACAACAACACCAACAACACCAACCACAACCACAACAACAACAACACCAACCACAACAACTACAACAACTACAACAACTACAACTACAACAACTACACGACAACTACAACTAGAACTACAGCTACAACAACTACTACAACAACAACAGCAACAACAACAACAACAGCAACAAGAACAACTACAACTACAACAACTACAACTACAACAACTACACGACAACTACAACTACAACAACTACAGCTACAACAACAACAACAACAACAACTACTACTACTACTTCTACTACTACTACTACAACTACTACTACAACAACAACAACAACTACTACTACTACTACTTCTACTACTACTTCTACTACTACTACTACTACAGCAACAACAACAACTACAACTACAACAACTACAACAACAACAACAACAACTACTACTACTACTACAACACTACACAACAACTACAACCACACAACAACTACAGCTACAACAACAACAACAACAACTACAACTACAACAACTACAACTACAACTACAAAACAACTACGTCTACAACTATATGACTGCAACTACACTACACTAATTACATTACACCACAACTACAACTCCACTACGCTACAACTACAACTACAGTTGCAGTACATCACACTACATCCAGCAGTTGTGGGTGAGGTGACCACTGCAAGCATTGCAACCATTCCAGCAAACACAACTCCAACCACCTTTCGGTCAATCAGTGGATTCGCTCTGCCATCCGTGATTCACAACAACCAACGTCTCCTATAGGTTTCCTATTCTGAAACTTCCGCCACCGCCTTGTGCGGTACTACTGGTATGATATAATATATAATCATTATAATCCAAAATGGTTTCTGATTCAGCCAGAAAGTTGCGAGTGAATTAGACAAACAAACGTGCATTTCACGGGCCAACATGAGGATTCAAGCCAAAACAGCAGGGGATTGAAGTCGGCTATGTCTCAATTTCTCATCTGGGATGGAAATCCCGATCGACCAAGAAATCCATTGATATCTACGGCACGTTTTTTTGGTTTGACAATAGGGTATTCTAACATGCATGGTCTATCATCACTTCGCGCATCTTCGATTAAACTGGATATTTGAAGGCTTACCCAATTTTCAGACACAACCATTCTTTGGTGTGTTACAACAATATCAAACATCTTACCCTCTGGGAAACTATCATGGCTATGGAAAATCACATTTTTTTTCGGTAAATCAACGATACATGGGCCATTTTCCATAGCTATGTTGAATTACTAGAGGGTGATCATAGGGGTATAGGAGGTGCCGGAATTGTAGAACGGAAGTTGAGGAGTACGAAGGTACGGTTATTTACCGTACCCTCTTGTTCTATAATCTGTTTTCCTCGGAAGGTGTGAAAAAAAAGATAAAAAACGTATCTGAATTTACTCCTAACTTTTTTCGTCGTTCTATAATTCTTGCCGGAGCGCTGCTGTTCTATAATTATGTTTTCCCCCATTTTTCTCACATTTCCCATTTTCGTTCTATAATTAATGTTTCCCGGGCCCCGTTCTATAATTAATTTTTCCGTCGAACGGAAAAATTAATTATAGAACGGAAAAATTAATTATAGAATTATAGAACCTCTTCCGGGGTCCCAGAAATCCTACAAAATCACCATGAAATCTAAGAAAATCACTGTGAAATCCCATAAAATCACCATGAAATCCCATAAAATCACCATGAAATCCCATAAAAACACCATGAAATCCCATAAAATCACGATGAAATCCCATAAAATCACGATGAAATCCCACAAAAACAACATGAAATCTCAGAACATCACCATGAAATCCCATAAAATCACCATGAAATCTCAGAAAATCACCATGAAATCTAAGAAAATCACCTGGTAAATGTGGGAAAAATAAGGGAAAACAGAATTATAGAACGGAAGTTGAGGAGTACGAAGGTACGGTTATTTACCGTACCCTGTTGTTCTATAATTCTGTTTTCCTCGGAAGGTATGAAAAAAAACGTATCTGAATTTATTCATTAAATCTTCATTTTATAGATTGTATATGTGCAAATATGCAGTAAATATCAAGTCAGTGCCAGAAATTATAGAACGGGGACATTTAATTATAGAACGGGGAAATTTAATTATAGAACGGATCCCCGTTCTATAATTAAATTTCCCGACTCCGCTTTGAATCGGAACCCGGAGGAGTACAAAGGTACGGTATTTTACCGTACTTTTGTACTCCTGGCTCCGTTCTATAATTCTGGCACCACCTGTACTAATATTGCCCAACAAATGGATGATCCATAGATAGTTCATGGATCGCAAAATGCCACACTCTAAAGTCATAAACTTGCCTTATAAGGGGTCCTTGCAACCCACTTATAAATATCATGAACCCAACGATTGATCATGGGAAAAATGTTACACGGTTCCGCGGGCCATCCCTTGGAACCTTTGGAGCCGAGGTGTTGGTGACTACCTCCGCGCAGTTACCACGCCACAAAGGAAGTTAAGTGGCGAGGAGGGTGAAGAAGGCGCCGTTTTTGGGCCATGTTTTTCCTTTTTTGGGGGGACGTAATGGTTAATGATTTAAGGGAGAGATAGTACCAGGACATGAGTGGGATATTATTTGTGGGTAGCCTAGTCCCTGTAACAGTGGAAAAATGGTTTTTAATTATAACTACCACCCCAGGGGGAGCACAAGCAAATCCCGTTTTTTCAAAACTAGCTTTTGCAACTTCTAAAAGTAAAAGTAAGGACCTGACAACTAAGACAGCAAAGTTTTTATTTTCTTCAAATCAGCACCTGTGGAAACACTAAATTCAGAACAACCTGTGGGAACACTAAATTCCAGTATGTTAGACCCAAGGTTTTTCTGATTCTAGTGTTTCCACAGGTGTTGACTTAAGAAAACCAAAAATTGCCTTATTATTTAATATTATCCTACAATTTCTATATATATATATATGTTATTATCCACTTTTGGGGGGATGTACCCTCCAGAAACCCAACGTAGATGTGAAAAATCAGCCATTTGTAGACTCTTTTCCTGAGGAAACTATGAGTGGAAACTATGAGTGTTCCACATCTTTCTGTATGTTTACCCTAGTTTAATTCTTAATAATGATTTAAGGGCGTATTAATTTAAAGTATATAAATTAAATTGGGATGTAAGACGAATGAAGCTTATCCAGCCCCAAAAAAGTTAAATACATTCGAATGCCACCCAATTCTTTTTCGCCCCCCCCTCTGTATGAATAGATCCAATTCCAATACTCAAAACCAGGGTGTCAAACGTACAACGGTTGTGATGGGATATGATGGGATTCATGGAGATCACTGAGTTTGTCCAGGGATGGGGAGTTTGATGTTGGCTGAATGACATCCACGTGTTTACACATAACGGACATGGCTAACATTGACATGGCTGAATCCCATGACCGGAATGATTTCTGAAAATCGGCAGCTTCAGCTGCGGAAAATCACGGAAGGCATCATGCCTGATTGGTGGTGCAGAACCAGATATACGTGCTCACATGTTTTGGACCTCTCAAACTTTTTCTTGCAACACAAAATATATTGGAACAATACCAACCATCCCCAAATGATGGGTTTATGGCATTGGGTTTATCACATCGTTTCCAATGATCCGATAATGATCCATCAATTCTCCACCAATCATCCACTATTGTTCGCTATCCCCAAATTTTTAACCATTGATTGACCATTAATTCACCATTAGAACCAACATTGAACCACTATGAATCACTCTTAATCAATTATTAATCACTATTAACGACTATAATGATGTGGGGAAAAGTCTTATTAAATGGCTACTGTAGTGTCTCAGTGTTTATTGATCGACCATTATTTAACCACTACTATTGGGTTGATCAGATTCGAATTAAATGGATATCAATTAGCCATTAACATCCATTAACCCTTTTGCTTAACCATTGGGTTTTTGAACAACCATTAATTATATAACCATTACTATCAATATAATATTATCAATTTAACCATGAATTTAACCATGAATTTAACCATTTATTTAACCATTTATTTAACCATGAGAAATATCCCACATGGATCCCCGCGCCGGAGAATCCCACGGAGACCGGATCACTTCGGAGGTGACATCACGGAGACCTTCGGAGCCAGCGCCGGGGAGCAGACGAAGGTGTCACACGGCAAAAAAGATACGGTGATTTTGGTCAATCCCATAGGATCCATGTATGGTATATATACTAACATAAAGGGGGTATATTGATGGTAAATGTTACCATATATATCCATATATAGCATACATGGATCCTATGGGAATGAACCAATAAAGAGGACTGGTTGGTGGTTTGGTCAATTTCCATCATACCTATTTGATATATTATGTAATATCATCATATCTATTTGGTTGGCGGTTTCAAACATGAATTTCATTTTCCATCATATATGGGATGTCATCCTTCCCATTGACGAACTCATATTTTTCAAGATGGTTCAAACCACCAACCAGAATAAAAATGATGAACATTACGCCAGAATTCATGGTTGAATGGTGCGCCCTTTGATTTTCAGAAAGCTACCGTTGAATGTTGGTTATCATGATTAATCATTGGTCAATCATGGGGTATAACTAACAATAGTGGATGATGAACGGATAATTGGATCATTGGAATAATGTGGGAAACCCAATGATATATACACATATACATATATATATATGTTTGGGGATGGTTCCTTTATTTTCCAATCACCCATGAAAATGGTGATGAATTGGGGATGGTGCAAATGACATTCCGTGAAACCCACATTAGAAATTAAAACTTGCAATTTTAATGTAAAAGGAATTGTGCGCCAACAAATCTTGAAACTGATGGCATGTGTTGAAATGTCATTTTTTTTTGGCACGTATAGTTATGAAGTAAAAGACATTTGAGTCCTTCGATGTTTCAACAAATGCAATGACGGGTTCATTTTCATGGCTGGTAGACTCATGGTCACTCATGTGAGGCCAGTCACGGACTCAGGATTTTATCCAATCGCAATGCGGTGAACATGCAGTGAACCAGTGAACCACTTCTTATGTCATAGATGTTTGTGACATCCCGTTAATTGTGCCATAAATGATAATTGCCCGTGGCGCGAGGGCTCATGCTACAAAAAGTATCGATGTATGTTCCCATTTGTTCTTCCGCGTTCTCTAGCCAGATTCGGAGAAAAAGAACATATTACCCGCAGTGGCCCAACAAACCTACGTCATGCTTCCTAGATTTGATCTGGTTTGATCCCATGTATCATTTTTACTATATTTCATATACTGATGCTTCAAGACCTAAAACACATTCACAATGGACGGTTTGCACCAGTTGGCCCTGGGATTGTTTTGCGTAGGCGGTGCTGGTCATTCCTCGTGGTTTTCCCTTTCAGCGGGTGGGCGCTCAGTGTGGAGTGATGGCGTGCAGCCATGGAAAGAGTGTACTACGACAGTTGCAGGGAAGGAAACAACTCCCAAATATGTTGGTAGAGTCTCCAATTTCTTTGATGCAAAACATGCAAACACATACAAAAACATCATTATAAAAAAAAACAAGTCCCAAAAGGCAACATGATGTTCTCATATTTTCTCCATTTGTTGGTCAAATTTCCATCATCCCCAGGTGCCCCTACTGGGTGTGTTGCTGCCTTCCATTGCAGCGCCACTGCTTTGGAGGTGATGGACGAAATTTCGGAGAACAAAAAACTCGACGGTTCGGGTGCCCATGGTTATCTAACTATGGTGCAGCAGTGCCCATGCTACGTGTTTCACTGTTTCACATCTCCAAGATCTAAGCAATTTTTTGTTTGGGGGGAGAAACATTTGGATTATTTTTCCATATGTTGGGAATCATAATCCCAACTGACTTTCATAATTTTCCATATGTTGGGAATAGTAATCCCAACTGACTTTCATATTTTTCAGAGGGGTAGGTATACCATCAACCAGTTTATATAATTCAATGAAGCGGAAGATCGTTTTGAATCTGGCTCCCCCGGCCGTGAGGCTATGCAGGGTTGGTCTTTGAACGGCCCTTTGTGGAGGATGAATGATGAATGATTTGGGGATGGGTCAAGTTATCTATGAAATTACCATATGACTGGAGAATAAACATCCAGCTATATCAACTGTTTTGGTGTAGGGTACCAGGGTTTTGACTTGACCCATAACCATTTCAAACTCTTTGGAATGGGTGGATCCAAGCATGGGAACTGTCCAATGCCGTACCTTTGTTTTTCCTCTTTGTTTGACATGTGACAGATCCCGGCTATCCAGCTGATTCCCATCCCCGATGTGGCAGCTGGTGATGAGCAAGCGCATAAAATGATTCAAGTGAAACAAGGAAAACAGGGGGAAACCGCAATGCTGGGATGATATAAACTTTTAGGTTTAAACCTTAGAAAACAGTCATCCATTTTACTTTTCCGCCCTTAGGTCGGCATGATTGACCTAAATTGACAGATTTTTGTAGATTCTTAAGACGGGAGGCTCAGTCAGCGTGTAGAAGAGGCAGTCATTTTTGCCTTTCAGCCCAAGTTTCTGCAATCTAAAATGCGGGCATGTTCGTTTCTCCCACAAATTGTCAGTCTGAGCGTGTCAGAACTGGGTCAATTTGAAGCACCCAGCATTGAAGTGGAAAGTTGATGAGAATTGAGGAGTTGATAGAAAGGTATTAGGGTTGAAACACTGTTTGTTGAGAGATGCTTTTGCTGCACCTTTGAAGATTAATGTTAATTTATGATTAATCTAAAGGGGGTCCCTGGGTCCCCCCCCCTAAATAGACTTCTAGCCACCATCAAACTTGTTTGTATATATTGGTTTTCAACTACCACAATTTAAAATGAAATATAAAATGCAATTTTAAAAAAATGGGAATCCAACAATTGTTTTAGTATTGATTTAGTATTCATTTCATGGATTTAGTAGCAAATCTGGGTTTAGGGCCAAAACAAATTAGCTTTATTTCGGGGTCATTTATTATTTAGTTTGGGAGTTTGGTTAGCTTTACTTAGTGTGAGTTTAATCATCGTAGGTGAACATTATCACTCCATGGTTTGCTCCTTTGAAGGTACCCACGACATCCCAGGACATCCCAAGCCCGATGCTGAGAGAAGTCCATTCTCAAATCCCAACCGACCCCATGATTTTTTTCCGCTTCGGTATTTTTAGATTCAACAGCGGTCCGGGACCGGCAGCATTTGCTGCCTTTGAAGTCGCAGTCTTTTACAGACAGAAAGAGAATGCGCTGCAGAGTCTCCACAGATTGGAGTGGTGAAAGTGGCAACAACATAATATAAGAATGTCACAAACTGACTGGACCCGATTTGCAATACTATGCAATAATCATTAGTATCAGATTATTATCAATGATGATACTGGGATTATAGGTCGTCATTGATAATCATAATCATAAGTGATAACCATCATGTTTCTAATCCCAGCGATAATCATAATTAATCATCATTGATACTCATCATATATGATGGCTTGTCATAAATCATCATAAGTCCCTCCCCCCTCATGGGCAAACCCTTAGCCTCCCATCTGGCTTTATTCACTCCTCGCAGGTGAATGCAGCCTGCTGGTGGAAGAAAAACAGATGTGCAATCGAGTGGGTGATGATATGTGATGATGGATTTCAAGTGTTGGTGTAATTAATGTAGACAACTTGATAGCCCCCAAATAGACCGCAAAAACAAATTCCAGTACCATGAATTATCTTAGTAGGAATTTACTTGTCTATCCTTTTTAAGGGTGGTTGTAGTAGGAAATTTGAGCGAGATGGGCCAGTCATACAATAAGGCCAACTCTTACAATATGCTTTATAACTTATTCGCGAGGTTACAACCCAATTTGCTTACCCAGTCATAAGATGCTTCGGACGAAACACAACTGGTCTCCTGCTAGATGACATGTCCTCACTACTGCCACAAAAGGAATTGTCGTGAATTCGTTACATGCCACTGCGCATAGCATTTACTGGAACGCAAGAATCTACAATTCAATAGCCATGAAACATGTTGTACGCCTGTAATTCTGAAAGACAGCACGTTTCCCTATAACCCCAGGTCTTGAAAACAGGCCCAGGGCCCTCCAAAGAACTGGGACCTTGGCATCGCTTCAAATCGCTTCCTGGGCTTTGTCCAAAAGCCACAAATTTGGAGAATACCAGGAGAATACCACATTTCTTTTTCCGATGTTTTCCCATATTTGGGATTTCCCAGGCAGCCCAGGCACCATCTAAACTTCACCATGACAGTCATGACATCGACCAACCCTTCGAATCCAAACGCAGCCGAGCCGCTCAAAGCTCCCGCCATGTCCTTGATGTCACTGCTTGGTGGCCCTGATGACTTCCCCTTGGTCCCAGCAATGATGTTTGACCATTTTTGACGCTGCTCACTAGATTGTATACTTATCATGTTATATCATATATATATATATAAACTGTATGTATGTATATATATATACTGTTTGTATGTATAATATACTGGTTGGTGGTCTCAAACATTTTTTGTTTTCCATCATATACTGTGGGATAATCCTTTCCATTGACTAATATTTTTCAAGATGGTTTAAACCACCAACCAGTATATACTATATACTGTGTATATAATTATATATATATACATACACGTGATTCTGATATATGTTGTTCTGATTTGCAACCATCATGTTTGTGTTTTTGGACTATTTTGCGCAGATATGTAGGGGTTGTGTATGATTGTTTGCTTATAGCTTCCAACAGTACCCCTTGAAGGGTTGATGGATGTGTTCTCCATCATTTATTCTTGTTAATATGTATGCATATATGCCCTCCGGAGGTTGGCAAGGACTACATTTGATACCAATAATATCCACTAACACGAATACATATGGATATATGTAGTGAACAATATTTATATAATATATATATATATATACAACAAGTATGTCTACTAATATGTGAATCTATATTTTATACTTTACATATGGTTCTATTTTTTGTATCAGTAAAAAACCCCGCATCTCCATCCGAACATCCTGAGGCCAAAGAGTACGCCCTCGACCCCGCGAAGCGGGGGAGGCCACACTGTCCCGGGCCGGAGGGCGGACGACTGATCCTCCATGGGCTGTTGACCTGGGTGACATTCATACTTATATATGTATATATATAGCAATATATAGCTATACATATAATTATAGCAAATAATACATAGATTTATATTCTTTAGTAACTTCAGTATGTATGAGTGAGTGAATAAACATGAATAATTTTGTGCATTGTTTACATTTTACTGTATATATCAATTATAGATAGACAATATTTAGATTTTATTTTTGATGGTTCCAAAAATAGTACCAATGGCAAAAAACATGGCCCATCTCGTGAGGCAGCCGAACGCCCATTTGGACGGAGGAAGATGGGCTTGGATGGGGACGCGTCGTGCCGGCGGCAAGTGCTTGCCCCGAAGAAAGTTCTGCAATGATGTTTTCAATGCAAGATATGCAAGAAATCTGGGAACAATGTTTAAAAATCAGATTATTCAAAATGTAATGATAGCAATTTGGCTAGTCTCTTGGAGATGGCGATGGAGAGAGATTTAGCCAAAGTTCTACTTCATACTTTTCATGTAAAATGTTTTGTAGCTTTCGAATCCCAGGCTTCAAAAGGAGTTGAAATGAGCAGTCGCCAGTCGCCAAATCCATGACGACTTTGCATATCAGATGCTGCCCCAGGTGTTGCAGTGAGCTTCAGCTGATTCATCCCGGAAATCAAACATGGCTTGCCGGAAAATCCCCCAGTTCAATGAATATCCCTATTCAAACCTCAGCTGATTGGTGGTTTGGAAGATGGCTTTTATGACTTTCCATATATTGGGAATTTCATCATCCCAACTGACTTTCATATTTTTCAGAGGGGTAGGTCAACCACCAACCAGTCAATTAAACATCATTAACCATCATTAATCACTATTAATCACCATTAATCACCATTAACCACCGTTAATCACCAACCAGACAATGGGATGTTCCACTGCTGTGTTTCATTACGGGGTACCAAAAACAGGACTCAGCTCGATGGCTAGCAGCGGAACTGCGTGCCGAGCACGGCAGCCGAGAGTCGGACGGTTGTCTCGGGTCATAGGGGCTTTCCCATGCACCAGAATTCATTATGGAAAAAACTACGGTGGATACATCGCCATAGGTGGATAAGTATTTAAATATATAATTAATAATATTATATATTTATTTATATATATATATGTATTGTGAATACTATATATATGTATATATCTATGTATAGTGTGACATATGTGTGTGTACACACACGTGATATATCTACAAGGAGAACCCCCTACTTATAACTTGACTTATAACCAGGGTTAACATATGTTATAACTAGGGTTATCTCATGTTATAAATTCCATAACTTATGTTAAACTTATATCTTAGTTATGGACTTATAAGGTAACTTGTATCTTTTAAGTGGAAAGATACTAAAAAGATACAAAAAAGTTAGCAAAGTTAACTTTTTTATTTTCAACTTTTGAAAGTTAGCTCGGTTTGCCATTTTTGCTTCATTTTGTGATCTTTTGCTGCGTGTGGTTCAAATTTAGCGTTTCTTCTCAGTTTTGGCGAGCTCTTCGGGTTTTTGGGGTCTTTTTGCCATGCAAGGGGCGGGTCTGCTTCAAGCTGCTTCTGAGCAGCCTCGGGCTCAAATAGCTGCTTCTGAGCAGCCTCGGGCTCAAATGCAACAGTGGGCACGCTTTCCTCTGTGTTTTCACATGTGTCCTCGTGTTTTTGTTGATTGATATGCTATGTCGGGGATGTATTTTTAATGTATTTTTTTATTTTTTTGTATTTTTTTGTATTTTTTCACACATGATAACATCTCAAAAAAAAAACGCGTATGTATGTTGCTTTCAAAGCAAAAGAAAACCCAAAAACTCGTATGTATATTCCTTTAGAGTTAAGGAAACGCGTTTGTATATTGTACTTTGAAAGCCCCGGAAGCAAATGTACCAATGTATTTTTCCACAAAGCACTGAAGACTATAGAAAAATGAACAAGATTCTCCCCAACTTTTGCACTCTCAAGACAGAGTTGTGGGTGCGCAGTCAAACGGCTCGCTGCTGTAACTTTTGCCCTCCTTGTTTTGAATCATATATATAGCTACTCCGGCTGAAGATATGGCTACTCCTGCTGAAGATACTCTTGCGAGAGAGATCGAAGCTGACCGTTGCCCTGCTGGCCAAGCGGAAAAAAGAGGTGAAATCGCTGCAATTTGACAACTCCACGAAAAAAAAAACAAAAAAAATGTTTTTCCTCGAAATGAAAAAAATGCAAAACTAAAAAGATACAAAAAAGATAGCAAAGTTATAACTTACTTATATCCACCCTTAACTTAACTTAACATAACTTCAACATAACTTCCTTAACTTAATTTATAACATGCACAACTTCAACATAACTTGGGGGCGTCTCCTTGTATATCTATATTATGATTATATAATTTATATCAATGGATGGGTCTCAGGGGGAAATCTTATCCGGAAACCATCGGTATTTTCCCAAGAAAAAAAGGGGCTTTCCGGTAAATTGTCCCTTAACCAAACCCATTGCTTTTTATAATGTATACCATCTGGTTATGACTAACATAACCATGGAAAATGGCCCATTTATAGTGGATTTTCCCATTAAAACCTCCATTTATGAGGGATTTTCCATGCCGAACTGTTAAATAACCAGACGGTATATCTCACCTTATGTGGCCAGGCGCCAGGCGATGCAGGCAATGCTCCTGGCGCGTCACGAGGCGTTGCTGAAGACATTGGTGACCAACCAGGCCGATTAAATCACCTGGACGATGGGGATCGAACGCAAGTTTTTTCATTGGATTTTATCGTGATTTAATGGGATATTATTGTGGTTTAATGGGATTTGATAGGGGTTTCCACTAGATTTGATGATTTTTAAACTGGGATTTTGAGATTTGATGAAGTTTATCGTTTTTTTTGTACTTAACGGGATTAACAACCGACCACCAAAGGGATATAAACCATCAAAAAGACAATCTT
Organism: Cladocopium goreaui; assembly: GCA_947184155.2. Taxonomy (NCBI): domain Eukaryota; class Dinophyceae; order Suessiales; family Symbiodiniaceae; genus Cladocopium; species Cladocopium goreaui. The sequence goes on along the minus strand of CAMXCT020000048.1, from coordinate 20,441 downwards.
TAATTGGATTTAATGGGATATAGAACCAAGCGAAATATGGATATAATCCGTTAATTACAAAACTTGGGATTTAATGGGATGTTATGTTACACAGATGGAATATTAATGGGATTTGGCCTATTGTTGTGATTAAAAATTGCGTGCAATGGGATTTTCATAACCAACCATCATAGAAATATAACTTACCAACATAGGGATAGTAATCATCATTAGGATCTAAACCATCAACAAATTTGGGAGGGATTCGATGCAATTTGTCCATTTTTTCTGGGAATGTTGGTGGGAATGTTGGTGGGAATATCAGTGGAAAAAAGGGATACCATTGCCATCTGAATAATGGGGTGTATACCTAATGGGATGTTTATGGATGCTAATGAATATGAATGGATAACTAATGGGATATTGAATATTAATGACTTACTGTGTAGGAGATTGCCCAAGAATAATAGGAATATACTGTCCAGTAATCAAATATAGCAATCATTTGCAGTCCCTTATAAATGGGTTCATAGCTGGAAAATCCAAGATAAATTGGAGATTTTCCATTGCCACTTTTGATTACCTGAAGATATAACCGAGGACAATAAGGATGTAATCATCATCCAGAATGGGGATGTCACCAAGAATTTTTTAGGGACGTCACCAGGAATATTGGGATAGTCAATGATTGGTTTAAGGGGAAATCTACAGGAAACCCTGGTTTTTACCTTCAAATATAGGGCTTTCCTGTAAATTTTCCCATCATCCAATTCTATGAGATAGATGACGAAGCATAATAGCGATGCGTCCCATGATTTTTGTCGCCGACCGGCCAGACAACACGTGGGCACGTGGGTATTGCTTTGCTCCGCAGGATCCACCGACGATTTTGGAAGCGCCCAAATGTGGCAGCCCTTTCCAAGTTCCTTGGTGCTAGGTCTTCCAAGAGTCTTTTTGTATGACTTGGGAGTGTTCTGAGGTGGTGAAAGATTGACACCCTAGCTTCAGGATCCAAGATTAAGCTTCCAATGTTTTGATATGCATTGGGTGTCTTGTTTATGCGGGTTAGTCACGCCCGGCTCCCACCAAACAGAAATGAACTTTTTATAAGTTGACCACCCTTCGTGGACCCTCGAATTCGCTTCATGCTTAGCACGAAAAGCGGCATAGAAACGTCCCAAAAGGGAACGCAACAAACTACAAAAGAAACAAAAAGAAACACGAGCCAGAGATAACCAACCACCAGGTAGTGCCGGCCGTGCCGGGACGGAAGTTTCGAAAAAATAAATCTGGCTATAAGGCTATAAGACATTATGGCCTATAGGAAAGTATTTAAGATGCAGAAGCAATGAAGTGGTAAAGTTGCAAGGTGAGGTACATCAACGGATGAGCACATGGTGGCTGAGATTAAATAACACGAGCAAATCCACGCACAACTGACAGAATGAACCAATGAATCAATGAACCAATGAATCAATGAATCAAGGAACCAATGAATCAATGAATCAAGGAACCAATGAATCAATAAACCAGTGAATCAGTGAGTCAAGGAAACAATTAATCAATGAATCAATGCAGAAAATCAACCGACAAATCACTGAACCAATGAGTCAACGTATCAAACAAACAACGAAGCAGCGAATCAACGAATCAAGGAATGAATCAACTGAACCAACTAAAAAAGGAACACCATTTAATGAATCACTGAATCAATGAACAGGTGAATCAGTCAACAAATGAAAGAATGAATCGATGAATCCATAAATCAATGAACTGATGAATCAATCAAGCAACCAAGCAATGAACCAATGAATCAGTGATTCAGTGAATCATTGAAGCAACGAATCAATGAATCACGGAGTAAAACAATCAATGAAGCAACGAAGCAATGAATCAAGGAATCAATGAATCAAGTAAACAGTGAATGAACGAATGAATGGATCTGTGGGTGGGTGACTGATTGGGTGTATGGATGGGTGAGCTTCTTCTTTGTTGAATTGCTTCTTCAATGAGCGACCTCTTCGCTGAGGTACCTCTTCTCTCAGTTACTTCTTCTTTGAGCAGCCTCTTATTTGCTACCTCTTCTGAAGCTTCTGCAACCTAATCCTTCTCCAGGCTGTTATAAAATGTGTTTACCAACCTCCAGCTGCAACCCCGCATCGCACAAGAGTAGCCCGATGATGGTCCAAAACTACCTTTCGCACAGCTGTTACAAGGCGTTTGGCAACCTCCAGCTGCAATGCGGCATAGCAGGTGCTTTTCTGCGCGCATCGGTGCCAACGCGTGTTGTCACAACTTTGCAACCCGTATAGCAGGAGCACCGCAGCAAATTGACCAAATCCGTGCAGCAGTGCGGCATTGACAAATGGGAACAATTCCGCGCTGCACCGAGACCACCAGTTTTTTACGATTTTTGCTGAAATCAGCTCTAATCGTTACAGTATCGTGCGCATCTTTCCGACCTCATCTTCCGAAAGTGCTCCGCGGCTCACTTTTTGTCGGCAGCTTTCCCGGATCGAGGCCCACACCCGCGGAAACACAGACCCGACTCTTGCGATCCCAGGAGCCACCACATATCTGTAAAAACACACGGTTTCGCGCCGGAGAGTGTTTTCACATGTTTTCACCAGTGAGTTCACACTTCCGGGATTCTTTCACTTCCCAACTGCTCACTTGATGATGATGATGATGATGATGATATGGTGATGATGATGATGATGATGATGGTGTGGTTGACATGCGACCAAATTTCCTTTGATGAAGATTGCAGACACTTGGAGATCACCAGGGTATAAGCCTCATTTTTCCAGCAGATCCTGAATGATTTTTGGATTTTTGCTGCCCTGAGGCGAGCCGCCGGCCGGGCTTCACAGGTGCTTTTCCCATGCATCATGGGCATGATGATTTTTTGAAACATATGGCTATGGATCGATGCCATTCCATGGCTATGTTAAGTGGGTGAACATCCATAAGTCCCAACCGATTCGGTTCCGAACCAACGATAACGATAACCCCCCGGTGATGCAGCCGTTGCCACCGCCGGTTGGAGGTTCCTCGGGTTCAACTGCGCAGCTGCCGGCGATCCAGAACCCAGGCAACCCAGGCGCTGGCGCTGGAGGGGGAGTGTGGGATTTCTGGCCCATGGCCCTGAAACTTTGATGACTAAGAAACCAACCAGGTACCTGGGAGCAAACAAACATAGATAGGTAGAACACCATAGGGAAACCCCTGGAAAACAATCTGGAAATCTGGATTTTCCACATCGACGTTAGTTTAGAGGAGGGTAACCAGGAGATGAAATGGGGAAGCATATGCTCCCATGGGTCCTTAATTTTCGGGCAAAACCAGACATGGCAGTGGGAAACCCGCGTTCTTGGGATTCTTGTTGCCTTGTTTTCCCCGGCACAAACATCATATTGACTACAGGTTGAACCAAAGCAGTTTTGGATAGTTTTGGAAGGTTGACTTAATACTGCGAGGCATCCGGAGTCACTAGGTGATCTAGACACACTTTGTTGGGTAGTTTCATTGGTTTACTGTTTGCTATGAGAGATTCCATAGCCATAGCCAAGCTCTCAGCGGATTACTTGCACCCCTCAGGTAGTCCTTCCAAAGCAGAAGCGACGGGCGTCTTGGCCATGAAGTGTTTTGTTTGAATTTGATCTCTCCCTGGGATGATGACCTCCCTGAAACTCCACAAGCTTGGCATTAATTGTTTTAACATCACAGGGCCACAGGGCCTTCCTTTTTGTTTTGATAGTGATGGTCACATCATGTCACATGGAACTGCACTCTGTCTTGAGCTGCTTCCATTCGTCGTACATGTAGTCTATGCGTACATGTCACCCCCTTCTACTGAGAGAGCACTTTACCCACCAAGTGACAAACTCTTTTCGATGGCAACAATTTCACCACCAAAAAAATCGATTGTCATGCTGCTGGATACCCTCTGGTAAACGTTTACATAAGTATGGAAAATCACAATTTTTAATAGTGAAATCAACTGTAAATGGCAATTTTCAATACCAGAGGGCATTTGGTTCTTGAATTGCGACCTGGCTGCCACCCTTTGTTGGTTGATTTGGTTGAAGCATGGTTGGACGCTAATCCGACTGACCTCTGATGAGTTTAGGAATGGCGAGGATACCGCAAAGTTTGGTAAAACTGTTTGGAAAATGGTCATAACCGGCCATAGTGCGGAACAAACATAGAGATACGAACTGAGCCAGTTTCTAGCCAGTTTCTTTGCCTTTCAGCACCTTCGGAGCGGATGCCAGTGGGCTGAAGGTCAAACGGAAGTCAGAGATAAGAAAGGCGGAGGGGAGTATTTACTAGCCATGTCGATCAGTGAAAGGAGTATCCCGCAATTAGGTAGTGTTGATCATCCACCTGATGAGGACAATTTAGATGTCGCATATCCGCATATCTATTGCTGGATTTGATTGGGTCAGGGGTCTGAAGAGAGCACGGATTTGTTGAAATCCAAACCTGAATACAACATAGAACTGATGAGGATAAACAACACAGTCCAAGATGATTGGTTGGTTAACTCCTCCATTTGCAGATGTGTTTTTCCAAAAACCATCTAAAAAGATCTAAAAAGTTGTCCTCAAGCAATCATTCACCCATGTCTCGGTCGTCGCGGAGGCTTGCCGATGACTTCGCCGAAGGTGACCAAACCGCAAATCGCCACGTGCCTTGGGTCGTTTTACAAACGTGCCTTGCCCATGTCGCAACATCCATAAGACAAAGACCAAATCAGATCAACCATAAAATCCGTTGATCATGGGAGTAAAACAATAAACCACCCATGACTGGGAATAGTCAAGTAATACCACCTATTTGATGTTGATGACTGGGGGATGGTTTATGACATGAAGTTTTACCGACATTACAATATTCCATGACATTCCGTTTATAACCGTCCTCATTACTGATAATGAGGTAAACCTACTAATTAACAATCCCCAAGTTTGAGGGTTATGAAGTTGTGTATGCGCCTATGGCTGGGATGATCGAAAAGGGGTTTGCGACATTATATAATCCAATTAAATATCAAATCCATTATTCATCCATTATTGTTGGTCATAGTCGTATCATGTCGTATTATTGAACACTACTAAACATAGAGCTCCTTATCAAATGGTTCGTAGTGGAAGATTCCCATTAATGAAACAATTCAGCATTGGAAGATGATGGGATTTTCATGGGAAACTTCCACTGATTTTCTGGATGAATGCCATCTTCTGCTGCCCTCGGGCAGCCCCTGAGGACCGCGCACTCGGACAGCAGTCTGGGCGAGACTGCGGCTATTCCCAAGCCCGGATGCCCAGGCTTTGGGAAACCCCATGAGTTTCCCATGAAAACCCTTGATTTTTATTGTTCAATCCCTCTGAAATTGAGGTTTTCATAGGAACATATATGGGAAAATCATCTATAAATGGTGGATGTTCAATCGCCACCTTTGACTACCATCGGGTACAAACAGTGATTATTAAACACGGATGTGGATGGTAAACTGGCAGGTGAATGATTCGTTCTTGGGTTGGTTTCTACCTTGTGATATGGGAAAATTATGGGGAAATATGTCATTGAATGCATAGTGTTTTTTTTATTATTGGTTTTTACGATCAGCCATTTGATTGGTACGCGACATGTATTCATAGAGAACTGGGGAGCTACGTGCTGAAAAACGAAGTCATGCTTGGCAAGGCTATTAATTAATATGAGAAACTCTTGGCTGATAATTTGGTGCTGTTTTATTTTCAAAGGCCAATGTTGCAATTTTTGGCCTAAGCCTAAGACCCCCTTGTTAATCAATCAAGTAGGCTCCAAATAATCCTTGTTGACATTACAGATTGACCCACAATTTTGGTGATGGTCATTTGCTAAAAATCCGACTTGGGATCAAACAAATTAGACATTTTTTTGGGTGGTCTAATATGGCTCAGAACTTCCCAGGTGGCATGCATGATGTGCCAAAGTTTCTTCGACGCCCTTTCTGATGCCAGAGTTCTACTGGGTCAAAGCACTTAGAGACCCCATCACCCCATCATGATATATCATGATCACATTGTGGATGAATACATATTTCTGTTTACAATTGTTTATATATATATATGTATATAATTATATATATATATGCGTGTGTGTATGCGTTTTTATATTTACATTGAAACATACATACATATATATACATACATACATACATACATGCATGCATGCATACATACATATATATATATATATAGATAGATGTATATGTAGATGTATACAAAGAGAGTCTTAGATAGATGTGTTGCGATGTTACCCTCATGACCCCGGGGCCCTAGGGATCACCCACCAAGGCCCAAGAGAGGAAGTACTAAGAGGCGCGACGACCGGACGACTGTGTTTTACCACGGTGGTTTTTCCCGTGGATTTTTCCTAAAATCAATGAGAATCATCCATAATCACCATTTTTAGTGGGAAAACTCACTATTTCAATGGCCATTTTCAATAGCTATATTAAATTACCAGAGGGTAATTTGTGCGGATTCTGGTTAACATGCCATTTTTGGTGGTGATGAAGTCGATTTTTGGTGGTGTTTGTTGCGAAAGAAATCCCACTTTTGATGCTTACCCCCAACAAAAATGATCAAGAACATGCAGTGAACCCAGTCAAGCCATCATCTCAACATCGCAACCGAGACCTCGTTGAAAACGTCGGGTGAGGTCTTTGGTCTATGGAGACCGACATCCGGATCAGGGCTTGTGGCATGTGGACTGCTCATCCATGAAGAACTTTGTCAGAGGTGCGCCCTCTCAAAAACCAGGAAGGGATATCAAAAATGGCGTTCAAATGGTGGGTTGAACCATCACCATCAATTAATATAGATAACGGAGATCTTTCTTGGATTCCCTGATGATATCGTATATTTTCCAGTGGCTAACATCAAATCAGGGCAATTAATTAAATGTAATTAGTGTAATTATTTGTTTACGGCTCCTTAAGCAAATCCAATTTGGCTGGCAATGGCTGGGTATGGGTTGTGGATGAGCTGGGGAAATGTCCAAACCTTGGGGCATTTGTCCCCAAGTTCTGCGCATGTTTATAAGAAACATGATTGAACATGATTTTTTTCACCATGGGATGGAACGGCATTCCGTAAGCCACATGGGATGACACGGGCATAGATGAGGACTCTGGGACTTGGGGACAAGTCTAGGCCAGGGGAGGCATCAGGGAACAGGCTAACAGGGCTGCGCTGGCAGAACGGCTCAGAACGGCTAAACTCGGCCCAACCATTTTAGGGTCACATGTGCTCATCTCAATTTCTGTTTCCGAGCCAAAACTGGTTTGTGGTTTCAGCCAGATGGCCAGTGTTTTCTGGGATGATGATCCTCAACTACCGTCACCAAAAAGAGTGCGGAAAACCGCCACTGACCCTGGTGGTTTTCCATTTGGTATAGATAACCCCACCATTGGCCAATCTTCTTGTAGTAAATCTTGTTAAGGGGCTTTAAAACAGTGTTTAAAATGAACATGCCGGGAATCCGTTTGTTCATCATTGTTCATCCATATTTGCCAACAGTGGTGATGATTGGCCGTGATTGTTTCCCAAGATGCGTCAACGGATCCTTGCCAGGTCCCTTCTTTGAGACCTCGTTTGCGATTCTCATCATGATCAATACAATTTTCATGGCCCTAGCCCCTTGGCATTCCATAGCAGTCGACTAGGTCCGGTGTCGAACCTGGAACAATATGAAATAGCATGAATATGTAATAAATGTATATAGTGATATTGTTGAGAACATCCAGGCTAGATTGTGTTCCTTTTCATCATGGCAATTTTGTGATCGATGTCAGGTTTTTGTGTGGATAGATGTACCCAGTGTTATATAAGTAATCATTATTACTCATCGTTTTCGAATATTAACGGTTATTAACGGTTTCTTATTACAAAGAACCACTATTGAATGATGTGTGTCAAAGTTTTTCGAAACCATGGCTGTTTGACCTGTGGCTGTTTGACCTCAGCCATTATCTTTCGTATGAGCTGCTGACATTCAATACATGGCTCATCCACCTCGGTTCCACATGCCGACGTGTGGCTAAGGAATATCAGTTCAATGGCCTTTTGGTGGGGCTCGACTCTTGGGCATGCGGCGTTGCGGGTTAGGATCCCAGATCCCTGACTCATCACCAGCCACAGCTTGTGAACCGCCCGATGGCGAAGCAGCCAGTTGCTGTCATGGTTTGTCCCCACAAAAGTGAGCTCTTCAGCAAAAACACATTCGCCCTCCCAAGAACAACTTGGTTTCTTTGAAACTTGGATAGACCAAACTATCCAAAATTCCAGCCAGTTTTATCATCATTGTTCAGTATCCATAAACTGGGGGCTCATCATCCCTTCACACCCATGTCTCATATTGTTGGATGCATGCTATATATATATATCTATTGCTTTATCACACAAATTTCACTCCCCTTGCACGGGGTTGGTTTTATGCACCCCATTTTGTTGGCTCAATTGTCCATCATGTTTTAAACACACTGATATTGTTGGTTATAGTTCCCTGCAATATCCACTTGTTACCTTCCACTTCAATCTATCATATACACATCTTAAATATTATGCCTTGATTATGCCTTGTTTTTTTGCCATTGGTGATATCCCATGGCTGTATATTTCAATTGTTGTTGGTTGAACTCCTCCTTTTGGACCAGCCCATATACTGTTCGAAATTGTTAAATACTCTCGATAAAGCTAACATAGATGTGGAACCCCCGCCATTGGCAAATCTTTCTTCTGGGGAAAGCATATGGCATATGTGTTCCACAGATTCCACAGTTTACAAGGGTATATCCCAAGAATATCCAGAAAAATGCAGCGCGTATATCCATTATCTCCCGATATCTCCCGATAACCTAGTTGGTTTTCTACCACCCTGTTTGTGGCTTGAAATGTCCCCTTCATATATGGTTTTAACAATCCGTGCGTTCCATCATCAAATATCACCCTGGAACCACTGCTTTGGTACCGAATCAAATCATTTTATATGGCGCATATGGGAGTGTTACTGTATATAGTGTGTACTGTATTGTATATTATATAGGCCATATATCCCCCATCTTTGGAGGATTAAACAATAAGAAACCACCATTTTGAGGGTAACACCATTATTTTTGAAGGTAAAACCACATAAAATCACCATTTTAATCTGATTAACCCATGTTAAACCCCTATTTTTAATGGTTCAATGGGTCCCAAGACGTGGCTAAGGAAATTGAGTATCCCAATCTCAGCACTGTGACCTCGAAGCATTGGCCCTGGGCAAAGGACACCTTCGAGGCTGCAGATTTCTTGGGTGGTCATGGCATTTGCTGTAGTTTACCCTCTGGTAAACTAACATAACTATGGAAAATCACCATTTTTAATGGGAAAATCCACTTATATAGTAAACCAATCCTATTTGGGGATTGTTTTCTTTTTTAATCTACGTTTATACCAACCATTACAGTATGCCAACCATTCATGGTACAGTGTAGCCTCTGGTAATTTAACATAGCTATTGAAAATGGCCATTTATAGTGAGTTTTCCGATTAAACATTGTGATTTTCCATAGTTATGTTAGTTTACCAGAGGGGAATTGTTTAATAGGGATGAGAATGGGGATGATAAATTTATAGGGATGATGATAGGGATGATACTGGGACATCATAACTCGCAAGTCTAATTGGTGATGCATTGTCATTTTGGACCCAACATCAAAAGGACAAGTTTATATATGTGGTTCATTAATGCTAATTTTATTTTGAATGATGTACAATTAACACAAGAATTACACAAGAACTTATGTGTGCAAATTTTAGTGCACATGTACATATACACATCATTTTTCATCCAAGCAACAGTTCGACGGAATGTAAACATCACCAGCCTCCTAGACAGAAACCAACGGTTGCGTTACCCTCTGGTAATCTGACATAGCTATGGAAAACCATCATTTTCAATAGGTAGTCATCAATGTAAATCATCTAGAAACTACAACTACTCTTCATATTTTCCATAGCTATGTTGGACCAGATGTTGGGTCCATTTCAAAGTTGGGTCCATGTCCAATTCATCCCCCAAGTTCGATGATCCCATCGATGCCGCCAGGGAGCTGAATGGTTTTTCGGCCTTGCATTCTCAGGTGCGGCGCTGCGGAGTTCCCGCGGCGCGTGTCGCTTCACCCGCGTTGTGAACTGTTCGAATGCTACGGACCAATTGGCCCGCTATATTTACGTTGTGCCAAGTAGATACTGTAACCATGTTTTCTGTTGATGGATGCAGAATTTTGGTGCATGCAGATCTGATTGGTAGCAGTGTGACTCTTTTTGGTACACTAGTGGTTTGGATTGACAGGAATGGGGCTGGAACTATCCAGGGCTTGGTCTACCCTCCACACAAAATTTGTTCATGGATCCAAAGAATGACCACGTACAGCAGAAAGATTACTTTTTAGGGTTTTTCATTGATGAATTGTGGAACTCCACGTTTCACTCCATCAGATCGGAACATCGCCACATGTCGTAGATGACTTCTTTCTTCTTTGACCGCATTTGACCTGGGAATTCACATGTGTGCTGACTAAACCCTTATTGTTCGTCAAATCACTTCAAATCCATCCCTGAAACCCTAGGGCAAGGTGCGTTCTTCATTCACTTTCCATCACATAATCCGATGGGTCATCATCTAATTAACTCGTTGCAATGTACGTCAAGCCAATCGTAAACTTATATAGTAAACCAATCCTATTTGGGGATTGTTTTCTTTTTTAATCTACGTTTATACCAACCATTACAGTATGCCAACCATTCATGGTACAGTGTACCCTCTGGTAATTTAACATAGCTATTGAAAATGGCCATTTATAGTGAGTTTTCCGATTAAACATTGTGATTTTCCATAGTTATGTTAGTTTACCAGAGGGGAATATTGAGGATGACACATTTGTTGGGCTTCCTCCTGATCAAGTCCAGGTGAACTGCTCTTGAAACTCGGAGGCTTGCGCTGCGGCTTCTTCAAGGACCATGACTTGCGGACAGATGTTTAAGTTAAATGATGGACCAAATGCTTGTTACAGGCCCTTAAACTGCCATTTAAACATGGGCATGTTCTGATTCATGATGTGTTATGTTATTGTTTCGTTTTTGTTTGCATAGTTCTACCAGGGTTTACCCAAAAAACTTCGTTCGGGATCTGCGCAATTTTCGTTCGTGAACTTGGTGTCGAAGTTTCAACCTGGTCATTGCGAGTCGAGCAAAGGATCCCTGGAACTACTTGGATGTGCTGATTGCGGCCCGGATTTGATGATTTGTTGGGTCACAGATGGTCACAGAGTTTTTGTTTGCCACCGAAAACATCAGCATGCTTTCATTGTCACGACCAGATGTGCGTTTTTGTTTTCCCCCCGAGGCTGGGTCATAGGTTAGGGCCTAGCAACAGCAAGCCAAATCATGAAAGAAGAACCTTGCGTTAGGTTTGTGGGGGCAGCTCAGTTTTGCCCTTCTCGATTCGAGGTAGCTCAGTTGCCATGAGACAGAGTTCAAAAGCAATGACCAATAATATTATATAATAAGTATCAACCTCCTCCTCCTCCTCCTCCTCATGATCATAATTATGATCATCCTCATCAAAAGAATGATATGAACAATACGATTCACACCAATAATAACAATAATTATAGGGATAATAGTAATAAGGAAAATAATCACCACCACCACCACCACCACCACCATCATCATCATCATCATCATCATCATCATGACCATGATCCTAATCATCACAGCACCGAACATGGCTGTCCTGGTTGTTCAGTTGACCACCACGCCTTCCGCTGGACAGCCCCAGGTCATGTTTTGGATCATCGATGTGCTCCCATTGGATCCCATGCTCATTCGCCTCTCGACCAAATCTTCCAACTCATCCCCCGGGTTCCAATGGGAAATCGTAGGAAAGCGTCGGGGAAAATCATAGGAAAATATATGAAAATATGATATGGGAAAACACATCTAGTTGGTGGTTTCGAACATGAATTTGATTTTCCATTTCATATATGGGATGTCATCCTTCCCATTGACTTTCATATTTTTCAAGATGGTTAAAACCACCAACCAGTTATGGTCTATTATGTGTTATTATGTTTTATTATAATCAATTGTATTTTTTAATATGTTATTATAGTTTATTTTAATTTAGTAATATTGGTATATTAAACAATATTTTGTCATGTTACCTTATATTATTTTCTAAATGTTTTATTATAATATATTATGTTATATTATGTTTTATTATGGTTTATTATGCTATTTTATGCTGTACTATGTTAATTATATTATATTATATTATGTTATATTATATTATATTATATTGCGTTCTATTTTGTTTTAATATATAAGACTATTGTATATTATGTTATTATACGGTTATGTATTATGTTATATTGTCATTGTATTACATTATATCATATTATTTCATATGATATTATAGATATATGCCCGGTACAGGCTCCTGAGAATTAACAACCATTTGGATGGTGTGGTTAAAACTGTCCAACCTCAGGAAGTGTCGTACGTTCAACCCTCAACCTGCGTCACGGCAGGTATTTTACGCCTGGCCAAGCTGCTGCGACTAGTGACACTGGGAAAAACTGGTGCAGCTGCCAGTTGGTGCAGGGGACTTTCCCACTGGAAACTGTGGCAATATCATGCCATATCATGATATGATTGATATGATCCTCCCTGCATAAGACCCATAGTGATCATAGTGAGCCTAGACAGTCAGCCACATCTAGTTTAAAGCGGGTAGGCGTTTTTTGGGGGCAGAGACATACCATCCCCATTTAGTTCCTATCAATCTACCCTACGTTCTACGTTCACTTCTGGATAGATTGGGTGACATATGACATAAATTGACATACGATGTTTGTGTAAATAGATGGTCCAGGCATCAGTGAGGTCAACAAAGATCCCAACCTTCTGGTAATCAAACATGGCAATCCAAATGTTCCCTACTATAAACCTTGGATTAATAAACCCCAAACGGCTGTTTAATTGGGGGGGTACCATTTAAGTATTGGATGACATGACTATTGGAAGACTACCCCCCTAATTAAACCATGGTTTATTAATCCCAGGTTGACATTACTATAACTGATGTTCTCATTGGAAGCTCCAGTTTCGATGGGGATGTTCCTGCCAGGCACGTTTGATTACCAGACGCCTTGGTTTATCCATATTATCATTTTATTCTCATACATTCTTCATGATAAACCCATATATTCCCCATACATAAATGGAGATGTTTTAGCATGCATTACCGTATATTTACCCACTATCTACCCACTATTTCGCACATTATATAGCATATTAGCATGGGGACATCATCCACATTTTCCATAGATTGTAGATGGTTTTAATTGGGAATTACCCACTATTTCATCTATTTCCATAGGTTTTTCCATAGATTTTCCATATATAGGTTCACATAGATCAATGGAGAATTTCCCATAGATTTCGCATAGGTTTTCCATATATTTCCCCAAACATGTCCCATAGATTTTCCATAGATTTTCCCATAGATTCCCCAAATTTATCAGGGGTTGGTAACTGTCCCATTTTGGGTATATTGGACATCACCTTCTAGTAGCCATATGTAGCCATTATAGACCATATACCTAATGGTTGGGTGATGTTCAATGGGGACATTTAATGACCCAAATTTATGGAGTTTGTAACGCGGGCCAATTTTCCCAGCAGCTCCCAGGAAATTGGCCAAGTCCATCAAGTCCTTCGACTCGCTGTGGCTCAGCACTGGGAAAGCTGGGGTTGGCCATGAAAAATGGCGGTTGAATGGGATTTATATGGGGTTTATAATGTGATTTAATGGGATTTAATGAGATTCAATGGGATTTAATGGGATTTAATGGGATTTAAGTGGATTTAATGGGATTTAATGGGATTCAACCGGGTTTAAGTTGATTTAATGGGATTTAATAGGATTTAACGGGATTTAATGGGATTTAATAGATTTATATGGGATTTATATGGGTTTGTATCATGATTTATCATGATTTATTCATTTGTAAATGAAATGCTCATGGTATTTACTAAGAAACAACATGGTATCTAAGGGGAGTTGGATCTGTGGGTGTGATTGAAAACCGGGTATAGCCCCAAAAGTTGCATGTCGATAGAGATCATGATGATCAACTATCAAATTTTGGGGTATCGTGTATATTTTCGGACAGACCCAAATAATCCGATTTTTCCTGCAAGAAAATGATGCTGATTTGGATTCGGTTTGTAATGAACAAATTCATGTCAATGTGTATATGTATATACATGAGTCTCGGATGGTAGTGAGCCAAAGTTGCGGACCAAGGGGTTAAAAGGCATCAACATTATCTCACGCAAGTATCAAAACATATCAAAACATGGATTTTACCAACACAAATTTGGGAGTTCAGACAACTTCGACAGTTTTTTGTTGATTTGAGAAGCAACCATGCGAATTTGTCCAATCAAAATGGCCTGAGTGGTGTCAAAGAGGTTTCGTTGACAACAAGCGGATTTTGACCAATTTTGCCCAAGTCGACTCGACACCCAAAATCCACATGACACTTTGCCAACACCCGTGGCTATTCCTTGCGATTCCTGATCTGCACTTGAGCCGGTATAATTATCCCAGTGACATTTGCTTACACAACCTCTTCTTAATTTCTAAATTCTAAATAATTATGGAATGCAACAATGCACGCCAGTATCCAATCTCAACGTTTGGCGCCAGTATCGCATCAAAAACGGCCATATTTGGCCGTTCACATCCCGCCGGCAGAGGTATTTGCTCACGGCATCCATTGCGAGTAGCTCCCTGGTTGACATCCTGGAGACCCAACATGGTAATCCAACATGGCAATGAAACAAATCTTGTATAAATGAAGGTTTCAATATGGGAACATCAAGTGTAAAGTAAACTGTAAATGGTGGGTTACCAGAGGGTATCCTGCTAGAATTCTGTGCCATAAATAGCTTAGTCCTATTGATGCAATCCAAAATTGTCCCCATGGTCTGCTCGGTATAGAAAAGGGGAAACACTCATTGTCTCTGCTGTTGCTATATGCCCCCAAGTTCGTGCTCCAACCTCAATGTTGGTCGATAAACTAGCAGCCCAAATTCCATGTTCAGTGGTTCTACAAGGGGTGTCCCTCAATTCTTTGATTGATGTATCCGTGACGTTACGCAGTTCCATACTCAATCCACGTTTCTCATCTTTTCTCAAAGTGCTCGGACAATGTCCCACATGGAAGGTGATTCTACACAAAAACGCAGTACAGTATGTGTTGGACAGAACTCCCTTACGTTGTGGATGTAACATGGTGTAACTTCATCTTTCACTGGGCTGATCTAAGGAATATGTTACAGGAAAACCCTGGCAGCCCTGGTAGCTTCATGGGCAAATAAACTGAGCCATGAAAATATCCCCATGTTCGATGCCTTCAAGGCCAAGCTGATGTGGATTGTGTATGTATATATATATATATATATTTATAATTATATAATATAATATGTTTATATACCTGACTTCATCCGCAGGTTACATCATGTTACATCATTTCATCATATTTACAAAGAGAATAGGATGTTTCATTATGTTTTTCTTTGAAGAATTAAAGGATGTCGAATGTTTCCCACGAACAGCCAGGGCCAAAACAAACAGGGCAGATCATACGCCGAGGTGCCTCGGCCCTGGTTTGGTCGGGCGTATTGATTTGCATCGTGCAGCTCTCGGTGGCTCTGGTGCTCAGCACCTTCTTGCGACTCGGACGGCCGTGGGTCGCCACAGATTTTTTAATGCAAACCCGAGATCTAGATGAAAAATCTAATGTGTTTATATATGTGTTGTTTCTTTCAATGATGAAACAGCTGCGGACATTCTGCATTTTCAAAAAATAAGTCTACAATCTATAAAATATTGATGATGGAACAGCTGCGGAAAGTATGTATTCTTGTCATGAAAAAAAACTACATCGTGAATTTCGTTAACCAACAAGCTGTGTGCAATCTTATGAGCAATATCCAAAACCAAACGGGCATTCAGTCTTTATTGTTAAGTTATTGTATTCCTTGAACAACAGCATTCCTAAATGATAAGAGGCAGTATAATGAATTCTGGTTAATTCTGGTTCGAATGCTGTCTTACAAATCGAGGCTTGTATTTTAGAAACTAAAACTGATAATTTATATATATATAATTATACATTATCAAATTGGTGTATTATCCAGTTTGTCATTACAATTAGAAGTATATCAACATGATAATTATATGATATTAAAGCAGGGTTCCTTGATACTTTGGTTCCTTGATAAGTATGATCATTATTCAACTATTATAAGGGTTCCTTAGATCATTGTTATAAATGAATATCACGATATAATTAAACAAAAAATACATCACAATTATGATATATAATAATTATATTATAACATTATATCAACTTAGTATATCTATTCAACTTTCATATACTCATGTTATCAACTATCACAATTTCATACAGTTTATAGCTGGTTGGTGGTTTGGAACATTTGGACTATTTTCCATAATATGAATGGATGTCATCCTTCCCATTGACTTTCATATTTTTCAAGATGGTTAAAACCAGCAACTAGATGTTTCTTTGTTGAAAGTGGGATGTTTGTTGGGTTAATCCACTTACATTTTCATACATTTATGGCAACTTGTCAACTTAGGGTTCCTTAAATCATAGAATTGGATGATGGGAAAATTGAAACCGGAAAGCCCTATATTTGATGGTAAAAACCATGGTTTCCGGTTAAGATTTTCCCTTAAACACATCGTGCTGTCGCGCAGGTTGCCGTACTGTACCGACTTGTCCATCCCCGAAGGTGATCGCAGCTGGGCAGATGGTGACATGGTAATGGCAACAAAATTTGGAAACCTATGGAACGAATATAGAAATGTTATGGAAATTATTGTAAGAATATGGAACAAGTACCTATATATTGTGTATATATATATATATATGGAAATGAAACATGCAACGTATATATCTATATATTATATGTATGAAATTATGTATAATATGATGCATGGAAATGGAAGCAGTGCAAATTTGAAATGATGGATGGACAGAGTATTGAACATATATGATATGGGAACAAGTACCTTCTGAACAGGATTTCTATGGAGAGAAAAACGCACTTGAAATAGTGGAGATGTGTCATTCCCAGGTTGAATGACCAGATGGGATGCAACATACCAAGAGTGCGAAATGAGCCCCAAAGCAAAGGCAAAGTGAAGTGGTGGTAATGTCCAAGAACTGGGTTATTCACGACTACCACAATTCCTAGCTATGAAGCGGCAACAAATAGCGCACATCAAAACTGGTACTATTTTTTGGGCATATAAACAGCAAATCGATGATGATGGTCACCAGTAAGAGTGGTGGATATCATATGACTAACGCCTCGTGGGCAGCTGATGGACTTGCCGTGTTTACCGGTGGTTCACATTTGTTGAAATTCTGCCCGCTACAACTTTTCTACACATGTAAATGTGGTGATGAAATCACCAGCCACTACGGACATCACATTTTGTTGTAGGTCCTGCATGTAATACATGGGCCATTTATGGCTCTTTTACTGTAACATATGTGAACCATAGCTATGTTAGACCACTCTGGTGTCACGGCTGAGGATTTGAGGTCTACCGCTACTTCGGGACCTTCTCCAGATCGATGCTTTCCATGTTTGCACCTGGGCCAACTCCTGAATCGGTCCCCTCCCTTTGCAGCGCCAAATCCATCAAAGAATCACAGTCTCAAGATGTTTCATCAGCCCTCATCATGTTTTTCTTACCTCTGTCTCTCTCTCTCTCTATCTCTCTCTCTCTATCTCTCTCTCTCTCTATCTCTCTCTCTCTATGCAATTTATATATATATATATATGTATATATATATATATGATTATATGTGCGTGTGTGTGTGTGTGTCTATGACTATCTATATGTTTATATAAATATATTTGTGATTATATATTATTACATTATTGTATATTATCATATATTATTGTGTTTATATCTGTATATATATATATATCGATATAAAAGCGTTCAAACCAGCCTAAGCCACTCATTTTCTGCTCCAAGGAACTGACCTTGGGAAACTGGGTGCCCATCTCGCGGATCCTCTCGGCGCCTAGGCACTTGTGACTCATCCCGCGGGTTCCAATGGGAAATCTTAGGAAAAACCATGGGAAAATCATGGGAAAATATAGCAAAACACATCTGGTTGGTGGTTTCGCACCTTGGTTTAGTGTAGGTTAATGATGGTTAATGATGGTTAATAAATGTTAATAAATGTTAATAATGGTTAACAATCAACTGTTTGGTAGTTTCAAACATTTGGATTATTGTCCATAATATATATATATGGGATAATCCTTCCCATTGACGAACTCAATAAAACCACCAACCAGTTTAGTTCATATCAACATATTGTTTGATATTGTTTGATATATCATGATGAATGTATGTGTGAATAACCATGAAAATCTGAGTTTTATATAGTTTTGGCATGTTTCTATATATGTGTGAATTACATTGAATTACTACATGAACTGTTGTGTTTAATTACTATATTCATTTTTTGCACATGGATATGTTTTTAGCAGAAATGTTAGTAGATATTTGTGTGTACAAGTAACAACTTGCAATTGCAACATTTTATATACTGTAATGTTGCTAATGTTGGCTAGAACAATCAACACAAGATGTTTTAAACAACTAGTATACATATTTATGTATATGCATATACATGGTTACATATGCCGGCTGACTTCGAATTGGTCATGGTGAATCTTGTGGGATCATATCATATATCACATATCATATATCATATGTCTTATATCACATATCATATATCATATATCATATATCATACATCATATATCATGTATCATATATCATGTATCATGTATCATGTATCATATCATATCATATCATATCATATCATATATATATATATGTACATATGACTGGGATATACAACCAATACTGCGCTGTTTGAAACCGATAGTTTCTTGGATGAATTCTAACTATTTCTGCAGCTATTTTGGAAACAAAGAAAGCACATAAGAAAGAAAGAAAGAAAGAAAGAAAAAAATAAAGAAAGAAAGAAAGAAAGAAATAAAGAAAGAAATAAAGAAAGAAAGAAAGAAAGAAATAAAGAAAGAAAGAAAGGAAGGAAGGAAGGAAGAAATAAAGAAACAAAGAAAGAAAAAAGGAAGAAAGAAAGACAGAGAGAGAGAAAGAGAGAGAGAGCGCACGTTGGAATACAGTAAGGGTCGAAGAACCAAATATTTTTACTCACGACAATTGGGGCTCCAGACAACTTATGGAGATATGTCGATCTGGCCTGCGCAAGGGAATCCTAATCTTTGGGATTGCAGATTGGTTGGCCTGATCAAGCCGATTAGCCATACTGGGGTGTATATAAACCATGAAGCACGGGATAGTAGTCAACAACAAGTGTTTATTTCATGCTAAAGCCATTTGGTGAATGCCTGTTTGGCCATTCAGGGCATATCAAGCAAAACAAATCCTAGTAGCAAATGTGCGCCCTTTTTTGGCCCACATGTTGAGCCTGGCTGAGGAAAAGGTAAGCGAGTGGTATACCATTTTCACCTTGGCATTTCAAGTCATCCTGGGCTTTGCTGTGCCTTGACGACAGCCAGAGCTGCATGCCATGGCAGAAGCAACTTGCACTGTATGCATATTACGCAACGCGTTGTGTGAGCACATAATTTATCCTTGTCTAGACACGGTATTCCATACTTTACTACACTTTGCACCTTTGTTTTTTGTGTTTTCCACTGGACTTTTGTTTGGAATTGAGTCAATGGGTTACTACGGGTAAGAAATGGATGGTCAGCGTCCCACTGGGGAAGTTTTTTTCGCGCGCCGAGATATTTGAATGAGTGAACATATAAAAAATGAGGACTGAACAAACCACGGATCAAATGGATCAATTGATCAATAAATGAAGAAGTATCTCATAACCCTCATACGTAGAGAAGACAGCAACATATCTTCGGCATATGTCATGCTTTTTGTGCACCTTTCCTCCTGGCTCCCAACTCGGCGGCAAATCCCATCTGAGGTCATCAAGGTGATTACAGGCGTGTTCTTGACGGAGCCTTCGCCACAAGTTGGGTCAAGACTGGTCAGTTATGGCAGCTATGGGGCACTCTGGGACCATTTTTTTGGGAATACCATCGTTGGGGGAATATGTATCTACAATTAAAATTAATTATAATTATTCATATATATATATATATAATTTAATATATAAGATGGTGGTGGAGAGAGAGAGAGAGAGAGAGAGGGAGAGAGAGAGAGGGAGGGAGAGAGAGAGA
>CAMXCT020000047.1:932831-997472 GCA_947184155.2 Cladocopium goreaui | reverse complement strand
TATAACATTGTATAACATTGTAAAACATGGTAAAACATGGTATAACATTGTATAACATTGTATAACATTGTATAACATTGTATAACATTGTATAACATTGTATGGCATTGTATAACATTGTATAACATTGTATAACATTGTATAACATTGTATAACATTGTATAACATTGTATAACATTGTATAACATTGCATAACATTGCATAACATTGCATAACATTGCATAACATTGCATAACACTGCATAACATTGTATAACATTGTATAACATTGTATAACATTGTATAACATTGTATAACATTGTATAACATTGTAAAGCATTGTATAGCATTGTATAGCATTGTATAACATTGTATAACATTGTATAACATTGTATAACATTGTATAGCATTGTATAACATTGTATAACATTGTATAGCATTGTATAACATTGTATAACATTGTATAGCATTGTATAACATTGTATAACATTGTATAACATTGTATAACATTGTATAACATTGTATAACATTGTATAGCATTGTATAACATTGTATAACATTGTATAGCATTGTATAACATTGTATAACATTGTATAACATTGTATAGCATTGTATAACATTGTATAACATTGTATAACATTGTATAACATTGTATAACATTGTATAGCATTGTATAACATTGTATAACATTGTATAGCATTGTATAACATTGTATAACATTGTATAACATTGTATAGCATTGTATAACATTGTATAACATTGTATAACATTGTATAACATTGTATAACATTGTATAACATTGTATAACATTGTATAGCATTGTATAACATTGTATAACATTGTATAGCATTGTATAACATTGTATAACATTGTATAGCATTGTATAACATTGTATAACATTGTATAACATTGTATAGCATTGTATAACATTGTATAGCATTGTATAACATTGTATAACATTGTATAGCATTGTATAACATTGTATAACATTGTATAACATTGTATAGCATTGTATAACATTGTATAGCATTGTATAACATTGTATAACATTGTATAGCATTGTATAACATTGTATAACATTGTATAACATTGTATAACATTGTATAACATTGTATAACATTGTATAGCATTGTATAACATTGTATAGCATTGTATAGCATTGTATAACATTGTATAACATTGTATAACATTGTATAGCATTGTATAACATTGTATAACATTGTATAGCATTGTATAACATTGTATAACATTGTATAGCATTGTATAACATTGTATAACATTGTATAACATTGTATAGCATTGTATAACATTGTATAGCATTGTATAACATTGTATAACATTGTATAGCATTGTATAACATTGTATAACATTGTATAACATTGTATAGCATTGTATAACATTGTATAGCATTGTATAACATTGTATAACATTGTATAGCATTGTATAACATTGTATAACATTGTATAACATTGTATAACATTGTATAACATTGTATAACATTGTATAGCATTGTATAACATTGTATAACATTGTATAGCATTGTATAACATTGTATAACATTGTATAGCATTGTATAACATTGTATAACATTGTATAACATTGTATAGCATTGTATAACATTGTATAACATTGTATAACATTGTATAACATTGTATAACATTGTATAACATTGTATAACATTGTATAACATTGTATAACATTGTATAACATTGTATAACATTGTATAGCATTGTATAACATTGTATAGCATTGTATAACATTGTATAACATTGTATAGCATTGTATAACATTGTATAACATTGTATAACATTGTATAACATTGTATAACATTGTATAACATTGTATAGCATTGTATAACATTGTATAACATTGTATAACATTGTATAGCATTGTATAACATTGTATAACATTGTATAGCATTGTATAACATTGTATAACATTGTATAACATTGTATAACATTGTATAGCATTGTATAACATTGTATAACATTGTATAGCATTGTATAACATTGTATAACATTGTATAGCATTGTATAACATTGTATAACATTGTATAACATTGTATAGCATTGTATAACATTGTATAACATTGTATAGCATTGTATAACATTGTATAACATTGTATAACATTGTATAACATTGTATAGCATTGTATAACATTGTATAACATTGTATAGCATTGTATAACATTGTATAACATTGTATAACATTGTATAGCATTGTATAACATTGTATAACATTGTATAACATTGTATAACATTGTATAACATTGTATAACATTGTATAACATTGTATAGCATTGTATAACATTGTATAACATTGTATAGCATTGTATAACATTGTATAACATTGTATAACATTGTATAGCATTGTATAACATTGTATAACATTGTATAACATTGTATAACATTGTATAACATTGTATAACATTGTATAACATTGTATAACATTGTATAACAATTATAGCAATTGTATAACATTGTATAACATTGTATAGCATTGTATAGCATTGTATAACATTGTATAACATTGTATAACATTGTATAACATTGTATAACATTGTAAAACATTTTATAACATTGTACAGCATTCTATAACATTGTATAGCATTGTATAACATTGTATAACATTGTATAACATTGTATAACATTGCATAACATTGTATAACATTGTATAGCATTGTATAACATTGTATAACATTGTATATAACATTGTATAACATTGTATAACATTGTATAGCATTGTAGAACATTGTAGAACATTGTAGAACATTGTATAACATTGTATAACATTGTATAACATTGTAGAACATTGCATAACATTGTAGAACAGTGTAGAACATTGTAGAACATTGTAGAACATTGTATAACATGGTATAACATTGTATAACATTGTAGAACATTGTATAACATTGTATAACATTGTATAACATTGTATAACATTGCATAACATTGCATAACATTGCATAACATTGTATAACATTGTATAGCATTGTATAACATTGTATAACATTGTATAACATTGTATAACATTGTATAACATTGTATATAACATTGTATATAACATTGTATAACATTGTATAACATTGTATAACATTGTATAACATTGCATAACATTGTATAACATTGTATAACATTGTATAGCATTGTATAACATTGTATAACATTGTATAACATTGTATAACATTGTATAACATTGTATAACATTGTATAACATTGTATAACATTGTATAACATTGTATAACATTGTATAACATTGTATATAACATTGTAAAACATTGTATATAACATTGTATAACATTGTATATAACATTGTATATAACATTGTATATAACATTGTATAACATTGTATAACATTGTATAAAACATTGTATAACATTGTGTATAAGATTGTGTATAACATTGTATAACATTGTAAAACATTGTATAACATTGTATAACATTGTATCACCTCGTATAACATTGTATAGCATTGTAAAACATTGTATAACATTGTATATCATTGTATAACATTGTATAGCATTGTATAACATTGTATAACATTGTATAACATTGTATAACATTGTATAACATTGTATAGCATTGTATAACATTGTATAACATTGTATAGCATTGTATAACATTGTATAACATTGTATATAACATTGTATAACATTGTAAAACATTGTATATAACATTGTATAACATTGTATAACATTGTATAACATTGTATATAACATTGCATAACTGTATAACTGTGAGATACGCAATATTCCAGTGATCATAGGCAATGTGAGATTTCTATTGTTCCTGTTGTGACTTGTCTTGTAGTCGGGACGAGTCGGGACACCATGAAAATCATGGGACCATGGGGAAAGTCATGGGACAATATGGGACAATATGGGACAATAGTATAGCATTGTATAACATTGTATAACATTGTATAGCATTGTATAACATTGTATAACATTGTATAACATTGTATAACATTGTATAACATTGTATAACATTGTATAGCATTGTATAACATTGTATAGCATTGTATAACATTGTATAACATTGTATAACATTGTAAAACATTGTATAACATTGTATAGCATTGTATAACATTGTATAACATTGTATATAACATTGTATATAACATTGTATAACATTGTATAACATTGTATATAACATTGCATAACATTGTATAACATTGTATATAACATTGCATAACATTGTATAACATTGTATATAACATTGCATAACTGTATAACTGTGAGATACGCAATGTTCCAGTGATCATAGGCAATGTGAGATTTCTATTGTTCCTGTTGTGACTTGTCTTGTAGTCGGGACGAGTCGGGACACCATGAAAATCATGGGACCATGGGGAAAGTCATGGGACAATATGGGACAATATGGGACAATAGTATAACATTGTATAACATTGTATAACATTGTATAACATTGTATAACATTGTATAGCATTGTATAACATTGTATATAACATTGTATAACATTGTATAACATTGTATATAACATTGTATAACATTGTATATAACATTGCATAACATTGTATATAACATTGTATAACATTGTATATAACATTGTATAACATTGTATAACATTGTATAACATTGTATATAACATTGTATAACATTGTATATAACATTGTATAACATTGTATATAACATTGTATATAACATTGTATATAACATTGTATAACATTGTATAACATTGTATATAACATTGCATAACATTGTATAACATTGTATAACATTGTATATAACATTGTATAACATTGTATATAACATTGTATATAGCATTGTATAACATTGTACAACATTCTATATAACATTGTATAACATTGTATGTAACATTGTATAACATTGTATATAACATTGCATAACATTGTATAACATTGTATAACATTGTATAACATTGTATAACATTGTATATAACATTGCATAGCATTGTACAACATTGTATATAACATTGCATAACATTGTATAACATTGTATATAACATTGTATAACATTGTATATAACATTGTAAAACATTGTATATAACATTGCATAACATTGTATAACATTGTATAACATTGTATAACATTGTATATAACATTGTATATAACATTGCATAACATTGTATATAACATTGCATAACATTGTATAACATTGCATAACATTGTATAACATTGTATATAACATTGTATAACATTGTATGTAACATTGCATAACATTGTATAACATTGTATAAGATTGCATAACATTGTATATAACATTGTATAACATTGTATAACATTGCATAACATTGTATATAACATTGTATAACATTGTATATAACATTGTATAACATTGTATAACATTGTATAACATTGTATATAACATTGTATAACATTGTATAACATTGTATAACATTGTATAACATTGTATATAACATTGTATATAACATTGTATAACATTGTATAACATTGTATATAACATTGCATAACATTGTATAACATTGTATAACATTGTATATAACATTGTATATAACATTGTATATAACATTGTATATAACATTGCATAACATTGTATAACATTGCATAACATTGTATAACATTGTATAACATTGTATAACATTGTATAACATTGTATAACATTGTATAACATTGTATATAACATTGCATAACATTGTCAAAGGAAGTTGGGAAGCAATACTTCCGTGTTACGGACAAATAGAAGTCAGCGACTTGAAATGATGCAGGGTGGTAGATCACATAACAATACATAACAAAAGAATAAGAAGCAGTTAATGACGGGTGGTGACGAAGGGAAGTGGTGACAAAGGGAAGTGGTGACGAAGGGAAGTGGAGACGAAGGGAAGCGGTGAAGAAGGGAAGTGATGATGAAGGGGAGTGGTGACGAAGGGAAGTGGTGACGAAGGGAAGTGATGATGAAGGGGAGTGGTGACGAAGGGAAGTGGTGACGAAGGGAAGTGGTGACGAAGGGAAGTGATGATGAAGGGGAGTGGTGACGAAGGGAAGTGGTGACGAAGGGAAGTGGTGACGATGGGAAGTGGTGACGAAGGGAAGTGGTGACGAAGGGAAGTGGTGACGATGGGAAGTGGTGACGAAGGGAAGTGGTGACGATGGGAAGTGATGATGAAGGGGAGTGGTGACGATGGGAAGTGGTGACGAAGGGAAGTGGTGACGATGGGAAGTGGTGACGAAGAGAAGTGGTGACGAAGGGAAGTGGTGACGAAGGGAGGTGGTGACGATGGGAAGTGGTGACGATGGGAAGTGGTGAGGAAGGGAAGGGGTGAGTTGGGGAGGAAGCCGGAGCACGATTCCTTGTGTTTTTCCGTGTCAAGTGGCTGCAGCCGGCGATGAAAGGTACCTCGTCTGTGCGGCGGTTGCGGCTGGGGTCGGTTTATCGTTTTTTTTTGCCGCATTGTAACGGTGGCTTCAAGCTGCTTTGGGTGTGCTTGTGTGTGCGTAGTTATAGGGTGTTTTGGAATCTGTGCTTGCAGATCGCATTGGAATGGCTGCATGATGTTGCAAGGGCTGTGTTTTGGTGAGGAAGCCGGAGCACGAATCCTTGTGTTTTTCCGTGTAAAGTGGCTGCAGCCGGCGATGAAAGGTACCTCGTCTGTGCGGCGGTTGCGGCTGGGGTCGGTTTATCGTTTTTTTTTGCCGCATTGTAACGGTGGCTTCAAGCTGCTTTGGGTGTGCTTGTGTGTGCGTAGTTATAGGGTGTTTTGCAACTCAGAGACTGCAGATCGCATTGGAGTGGCTGCGTCAAGGTTGCTTGCTGCAGCGGCTGCATGCGTAATACTATTGTCTTTTGCAGCTGAAGATCGTAAATCGTATTGGAATGGCTGCATCAAGGCTGCGAAAGTGATTTGTCAGCAGATTTTCCCAATTTTGGCGCTAATAATTTTCCTTTTAAAATTCCTTTTAAAAAGTGCTTCAAAATCGTCTTTTTTCTGCTTTGGCGTCGAGATCCGGTTTTGGAGCTGCAATTTCCGACGCCATTGCGCGTAGTTCTATTGTGTTTTGCAACTCAGTCTCTGCAGATCGCATTGGAGTGGCTGCGTCAAGGTTGCTTGGTGCAGCGGCTGCATGCGTAATACTATTGTCTTTTGCAGCTGAAGATCGTAAATCGTATTGGAATGGCTGCATCAAGGCTGCGAAAGTGATTTGTCAGCAGATTTTCCCAATTTTGGCGCTAATCATTTTCCTTTTAAAATTCCTTTTAAAAAGTGCACCAAAATCGTCTTTTTTTCGCTTTGGCGTCGAGATCCGGTTTTGGAGCTGCAATTTCCGACGCCATTGCACGTAGTTCTATTGTGTTTTGCAACTCAGAGACTGCAGATCGCATTGTAGTGGCTGCGTCAAGGTTGCTTGGTGCAGCGGCTGCATGCGTAATACTATTGTCTTTTGCAGCTGAAGATCGTAAATCGTATTGGAATGGCTGCATCAAGGCTGCGAAAGTGATTTGTCAGCAGATTTTCCCAATTTTGGCGTTGATAATTTTCCTTTTAAAATTCCTTTTAAAAAGTGCTTCAAAATCGTCTTTTTGTCGCTTTGGCGTCGAGATCCAGTTTTGGAGCTGCAAATTGTAGTATACTGGGGAAGGACTTTGTGCAAGCTTTGTAGTACAAAGTAGTACTGGGGAGTACTTTGTGCAAGTTTTGTGGTACAAAGTAGTACTGGGAAGTAATTTTTGCAAGCTTTGTAGTGCAAAGTAGTATTGGGTGCAAGCTGTGTAGTACCAAGTAGTATATACTGGGAAGTAGTACTGGGAAGTAGTTTGTCAGCTAGTTCGTGGATGTAGGTTGCTATTTCGAGTTTTGTGTGCGATATTGATGTAGGTAAATGTTGTGACATTGATGTTCAGGAACAAGCTATAGAACTCTTGATTAGAAACCACGGTGGCGATGTGTTGTGGCCGCAGCTGTTTGCATTTTCCAGGAGGCAAACATGTGTAGCAAGAAAGAATTGGGAACGCGCATTTGTCAGAGGTGTCATGTCTTCAGGTCTCATGGTTAGACACGAAGATTTTCTCATGTTTTGGAGCGGTTAGTGGATGAGAAAGGTATGCATGATGAGACAGCCATGCTCATAATTTCGGACGTCGCAGTGCGCAAGGAGACGTGGCAGTGCGGCCCGTTTCCTAAGACGCGGTGGAGCCATGGCGCAATCGGGGACCTTTGCTGATCTGTGGTCATACATCGAAAAGGAAGCGGCGACTTTGAAGGTGCTGGAATGTAAGACGTTGAAAGCTTGTCTAAGCACCGGAAAATGTTGGAAGTATTACAAGATGTATCTTGCTCTTGAGAAAACCTTTTCGGCCGAACAGACTCAGGTGATACAAGAATGGGAAAAAGAAAACTGCGTGTCAGATGTGCGAGCAGCCTTTCGGAAGTTTTGTGCTGCTGCAGAAGCGCACTTAGAGGAGATGAAGGCTTTTGGAAAAGGTACATTGCGGGATGTCTGCATGAGTTGGACTGTTTCACAGAGCAGAACTTGGGGAGGCATTTGTTATCGTTTTGTGAAGAACTACACATATGAGAGTTTGAATGAAGAGGAAAAGGAAACGTGGAAGGATTTGGAACGGCGGGTATGTGTGAAGCATGCACCTGCGCAGCCGGAGTTCGATCGTTTCGTCAACATTCTTGAAGATAACAGAGAAGAGTTGCAAGGGATGCAAAAGTCTACGCTGCTTCAACTCATGCGTGCAGCTGAGCGCACAGGTAAGCCAGAATATGTATTTGGCCGAAATTTTTGCCGACGGAGCTATGAAAAGCTTGATGAAGATATGAAGGCGACGTTGCAGGAATGGGAAGCATTGTTGTGTGTTCCAGCGGTTGATTCGGTAGACAAGTTCATGCAGATCCTGGATCGAAGAAAAGTAGAATTGCAATCCTTTGGCGCAGCAAGTGTTGAATCCTTGTTTGCAGTGCACGCCATGAAAGGAGATGCCGAACTTCGTTGTTGTTATGACTTCATGCAACGCACGTTTCCGAGTCTGACAGAGGACAAGAAAGAGATGGTGAGAAATGCCCTAGGACAGCTCTTGCCAGCATCAGCCACTGTGCCGCTGAAGAAATCGCATGAAGCCAAGTTGCATAGCCGGGAGACAGTCTTGGGAGATCACTTGCCACGGCCCAGGTTGCCGAAGAGTTTGCGACAACTGTACGGAAATTCCGCAGATGCCGAAAGCCGCACCATGGCTTTTTTCCATCGTGTCAATGAAGTCGACACTTTTTTGAACGAGCTTGAATTTCAAGACTGCTCGTATTGTCACGAAGGATGGTCTGGCACCAAGCGGACGAAAGCACAGTTGCCGGGGAAGTTTGAAACGCAAACTTACCAAAAAACGAATTTTGTGCAAATGCCGAAAAAAGATTGGCTTGAGCCCGAGAGACCAATCTGTGATATGTGCTTAAAAGAAGCCAAAAAGCGAGCGCAAGATGGCTTGCCGAAGGAGCCATTTCGATTGACTGCTGAGAACTTTGCAGATCCTGGCGACACGTTGCCAGAAACGGATGCTTTGACGTTCTTTGAAGAGGAACTGCTGTCGCCGATTCAGCACATTGTGCGGATCTTCACTTTGCATGCCACTGGGCAGTGCGAGCTGCGCGGCCACGTTGGGAATCTGTTTCAAAATGGACCACAGTATGTGCGTCAGATTCCGGCCGTGGTGGGCGACATGAAGATGCTGTTGATTCGTCGTTGCCCGAAAGACCCAAACCGAAAGCAGCGGGTGCCCTTCTTGGTTTCACGTGTCCGTTTGGAAAAAGCTCTCGATCGCCTTTGTCGCCCTGCCAGTGCGGGCGGGTGCTTGGCGTTGCAGCCGGGAGCGCTAACTGTGGAGGGCTATGCAGAGTTCGTGAATTATGATAATTTGCAGCAATTTTCTGCATCTGAGGCAGGTGAAGAGCCCGAGGGGTTGCAGGTTGCAGTGGTCGAACAGCAGCCGTGGGAATACGTGGAGTACAAACTCTTTGCCATGTGGGTGTCTGCGCACCTGGAATTGCAGCTGGCAGCCTTGGTTCGCACGTTGCATGAGCCAGAGGATGTCGCCGATGATGCTTTGCGCGTGGAGCAAACGTGGTCGAGTCTCCGTGAAGCCATCAACACTGAGACGGAAGAAGCTGCTGGTTCGAAGCAAGAAATGAGCATGGTGGGGTTGTCCGCATACATGACGTTGAAGAGTGGCAAAGCGCAGTCAGATGTGGAGAACGTGTTGCACGAAAGCATTGACATTGAAACCATGAACGAATTCGATGCTCGTTGCCATCACTTGTTTCGAGTGACAAAGGCGCTGGAAAATCACCGCTGCATCGCTTGTGGACACGACAGGCCTGTCTTGGAACCTCTTGCCATTGCTTCCTCCTTATCTATATGCCCCTCTTGCGATGAAGCCTTGCAACAGGAGCTGCGAAATGCCTCTAGCCGGGAAAATCAGACGTGCAGCTTCCCACAGTGCGTGGCTCTCACCGCGCTGGGAATTCGAGTCTTGCATATGTTCTTGTGGTGGAACTTGATTGCAAGGAAGAGGCCCAGTGAATGGGCTCCGGGTAACTCGAGACTTATTTTTAAGGTACGTTGTCTGGATAAAGACGATCTGCTGTTGCATCGCTGATGCTTGCCCGTGCAGGACACTCACTGCCATGGCGCGCGTGCCAGTGCGGGCCGCGTGATCCAGGCATGATTGTTGCCAAGGATTCAGAGTGAGATGAAAAAGGACCATGATCTGCATCGCGCTGGGTTCTGAGTTCTGCTTACTTCTGAAATAAAGACGTGTGGCTTCAATGGTGTTTGATGCAAAAATAAAACAGTTTCTCATAGATGCCAAGCAAAAAAAGGTATGGTAAAAAAGGGACACATGAAGAATTCAAAGTTTGTGAAGAAACTGGGGAATGCGAATCAGAACAGGATTGGTGCACGGGTTGTTGGATGTTTCCGGTTATGTGACGTACTGTTTGCTCCACACTGCAACGATGTGTTTATGCATGATAGACGGAAGGCCAGCATCGATGTCCTATCTCTGGTTTTACGTGCTTGCAGCTGTTTGCAGTGATGACTTCCAAGGATAAAGTACAGTAAGAGAAGTTGCACGGAATACAGTTAGTTCATGCCGTGACGCACATAACCTTGCTATACCTCCATGTCTCTACTTACTGTATTACACGACAGGAGACTCATATTGCAGCTACGCTCTGCTGTTAGAGAATCGCTTTGCGACCATCCTCGTGCGACAGTGCGGTCCACGAGGGCAACCACCATGGCTATCGGACCTTGCGACTTCTGGCGGTTGGCAGTCGATTTCGAATTGCTGGATCTCCATGCGCTCAGCAACGTGAGCGCTGCTTCGACAGCTACGAATGCATGTGTGCTGCAGAGCGCCAACCTTAGAAACTTGCTGCAACGCAAAGTGGAAGAGGAAGGAAATTTGGAGTCGCAAAACTTGAGGATTGACATTGGCTTCGAAGAAATGGCAGCTCTCAAGCATAGCTTGAAGATTGCATTGCACGTCTACAACGCGTTGCAAAATTCACTATGCTTCGCGTGCAGACGAAGTATCCCAACCGAGGAGCGCAGGAATATTGTTTTGGGTTACTTCAAATATGGACTCTGCGCTGGTTGTTTCGAAGCCTTGACAACTGTTTGCACGGAACAAGACGATACCTTGGCAGAACAGCGCTGCGTTGCCCTGACAGATGATGGTGTGCACGCTGCGGCCATGTTGTTGAGTGCTTACCGAGCAGGTGCAGGATGTCGTTTGTCGCAAGCAGATGCAGCTTGGGTCCGCAATGTCATTGCGGATAGTGAGAACTTCTTGCCTGATTTGATTCGTGAAGTGCCATGACGGCCAACCAGGCTTCCAACGTGATAAGCTCTCCAGCCTTTCGTGCCAGTGCGGGCCGAAAAGCTGCCAAAAGCCTAGACGACCAAGTGTAGCGCAGAGAAAAAAGCAGCTGTCGAGCTTGGACTGCGTGAATCTCCTTGACAGGTAACAACTACACCATGTTCACACTTGCCGTTGCGATTTGATGCAATGCATCAACGCTTGGCATTAATGACCTCAATATTGTAAATATTTTATGGTCTACACCTTTTGGCATGTAGAAGAATCAACATGAGTTACGCTCAACCTTGCTGACGTGCAGAAGCGCCGAGAAGAGCTCAGATGAGATGAAGTGTGGAGTGTGAAGTGTGGGGCGCGAAGAGTGCAGTGTGAAGTGTGAAGTGTGGAGTGTGAAGAAAGCAATGAGAAGTGAGAAGTGTGAAGTGTGGACTGTGAAGTGTGAAGTGTGGAGTGTGAAGTGTGAAGTGTGAAGTGTGGAGTGTGCAGTGGGAAGCGTGCAGTGTGGAGTGTGGAGTGTGGAGTGTGGAGTGTGAAGTGTGGAGTGTGAAGCGTGAAGTGCGAAGTGGAGCTTCAAATGTGACATGTGAAACAGGACACCACTTTCGCAGAGTGCACGCACGCACGGGCCTGGCTCGCGCACGGCGCATGCAAGTTCTATAGATGAGAAAGGTCTCATATATATCTTTAAGGCAACTTCCGCCCCGCCTCGTGCGGGTACTACTGGTAAAACATTGTATAGAACATTGCATAACATTGTATAACATTGTATATAACATTGCATAACATTGTATATCACATTGTATCACATTGTATCACATTGTATAACATTGTATAACATTGTATATAACATTGTTTAAAACATTGTATAACATTGTATATAACATTGCATATAACATTGTATAACATTGTATAACATTGTATAACATTGTATAACATTGTATAACATTGTATAACATTGTATATAACATTGTATATAACATTGTATAACATTGCATAACATTGTATAACATTGTATAACATTGTAAAACATTGTATAAAACATTGTATATAACATTGTATAACATTGTAAAACATTGCATAACATTGTAAAACATTGTATAACATTGTATAACATTGTATATAACATTGTATATAACATTGTATAACATTGTATAACACATTGTATAACATTGTATAACATTGTATAACATTGTATAACATTGTATAACATTGTATAACATTGTATAACATTGTATAACATTGTATAACATTATAACATTGTATAACATTGTATATCACATTGTATATAACATTGCATAACATTGTATGTAACATTGTATATAACATTGTATAACATTGTATATAACATTGCATAACATTGTATAACATTGTATAACATTGTATGACATTGTATAACATTGTATATAACATTGTATAGCATTGTATAACATTGTATAACATTGTATATAACATTGTATATAATAGTGTATAACATTGTATAACATTGTATATAACATTGCATAACATTGTACAACATTGTATAACATTGCATAACATTGTATAACATTGTAAAACATTGTAAAACATTGTATAACATTGTATAACATTGTATAACATTGTATAACATTGTATAACATTGTATAACATTGTATATAACATTGTATATAACATTGTATAACATTGTAAACCATTGCATAACATTGTATACAACATTGCATAACATTGTATAAAATTGTATATAACATTGTATAACATTGTATATAACATTGCATAACATTGTATAACATTATAACATCGTATATAACATTGTATATAACATTGTATATAACATTGTATAACATTGCATAACATTGTATAACATTGTATAACATTGTAAAACATTGTATAAAACATTGTATATAACATTGTATAACATTGTATAACATTGTATAACATTGTATAACATTGTATATAACATTGTATATAACAGTGTATAACATTGTAAAACGTTGCATAACATTGTATAACATTGTATATACCATTGTATAACATTGTATATAACATTGTATATAACATTGTATTTAAAATTGTATATAACATTGCATAACATTGTAAAACATTGCATAACATTGTAAAACATTGTATAACATTGTATAACATTGTATATAACATTGTATATAACATTGTATAACATTGTATAACACATTGTATAACATTGTATAACATTGTATAACATTGTATAACATTGTATAACATTGTATAACATTGTATAACATTGTATAACATTGTATAACATTGTATAACTGTGAGATACGCAATGTTCCAGTGATCAGAGGCAATGTGAGATTTCTATTGTTCCTGTTGTGACTTGTCTTGTAGTCGGGACGAGTCGGGACACCATGAAAATCATGGGACCATGGGGAAAGTCATGGGACAATATGGGACAATATGAGACAATAGTATAACATTGTATAACATTGTATAACATTGTATAACATTGTATAACATTGTATAACATTGTATAACATTGTATATAACATTGTATATAACATTGTATATAACATTGTATAACATTGTATAACATTGTATAACTGTATAACTGTGAGATACGCAATGTTCCAGTGATCAGAGGCAATGTGAGATTTCTATTGTTCCTGTTGTGACTTGTCTTGTAGTCGGGACGAGTCGGGACACCATGAAAATCATGGGACCATGGGGAAAGTCATGGGACAATATGGGACAATATGGGACAATATGGGACAATATGGGACACTAGTATAAAATTGTATAACATTGTATAACATTGTATATAACATTGTATAACATTGTATAACATTGTATAACATTGTATAACATTGTATAACATTGTATAACATTGTATAACTGTATAACTGTGAGATACGCAATGTTCCAGTGATCAGAGGCAACGTGAGATTTCTATTGTTCCTGTTGTGACTTGTCTTGTACTCGGGACAAGTCGCGACACCATGAAAATCATGGGACCATGGGGAAAGTCATGGGACAATATGGGACAATATGGGACAATATGGGACAATAGTATAACATTGTATAACATTGTATAACATTGTATAACATTGTATAGCATTGTATAGCATTGTATAACATTGTACAACATTGTATAGCATTGTAAAACATTGTATAACATTGTAGAACATTGTATAACATTGTATAACATTGTATAGCATTGTATAGCACTGTATAACCTTGTAGAACATTGTAGAACATTGTAGAACATTGTAGAACATTGTAGAACATTGTATAACATTGTAGAACATTGTAGAACATTGTATAACATTGTATAACATTGTAGAACATTGTAGAACATTGTATAACATTGTATAACATTGTATAACATTGTATAACATTGCATAACATTGCATAACATTGCATAACATTGCATAACATTGCATAACATTGCATAACATTGCATAACATTGTATAACATTGTATAACATTGTATAACATTGTATAACATTCTATAACATTGTATAACATTGTATAACATTGCATAACACTGCATAACATTGTATAACATTGTATAACATTGTATAACATTGTATAACATTGTATAACATTGTATAACATTGTATAACATTGTAAAACATTGCATAACATTGCATAACATTGCATAACATTGCATAACATTGCATAACATTGCATAACATTGCATAACATTGCATAACATTGTATAACATTGTAGAACATTGTATAACATTGTATAACATTGTATAACATTGTATAACATTGTATAACATTGTATAACATTGTATAGCACTGTATAACATTGTACAAGATTGTATAACATTGTAGAACATTGTAGAACATTGTATAACATTGTAAAACATTGTAGAACATTGTATAACATTGTATAACTGTAAAACTGTGAGATACGCAATGTTCCAGTGATCAGAGGCAATGTGAGATTTCTATTGTTCATGTTGTGACTTGTCTTGTAGTCGGGACGAGTCGGGACACCATGAAAGTCATGGGACAATATGGGACAATATGGGACAATAGTTTAACATTGTATAACATTGTAGAACATTTTATAACATTGTATAACATTGTAAAACATGGTAAAACATGGTATAACATTGTATAACATTGTATAACATTGTATAACATTGTATAACATTGTATAACATTGTATGGCATTGTATAACATTGTATAACATTGTATAACATTGTATAACATTGTATAACATTGTATAACATTGTATAACATTGTATAACATTGCATAACATTGCATAACATTGCATAACATTGCATAACATTGCATAACACTGCATAACATTGTATAACATTGTATAACATTGTATAACATTGTATAACATTGTATAACATTGTATAACATTGTAAAGCATTGTATAGCATTGTATAGCATTGTATAACATTGTATAACATTGTATAACATTGTATAACATTGTAGAACATTGTAGAACATTGTAGAACATTGTAGAACATTGTAGAACATTGTAGAACATTGTAGAACATTGTAGAACATTGTAGAACATTGTAGAGCATTGTAGAACGTTGTAGAACGTTGTAGAACATTGTAGAACATTGTAGAACATTGTAGAACATTGTAGAACATTGTAGAACATTGTAGAACATTGTAGAACATTGTAGAACATTCTATAACATTGTATAACATTGTATAACATTGTATAACATTGTAGAACATTATAGAACATTCTATAACATTGTATAACATTGTATAACATTGTATAACATTTTATAACATTGTATAACATTGCATAACATTGTATAACATTGTATAACTGTATAACTGTGAGATACGCAATGTTCCAGTGATCAGAGGCAATGTGAGATTTCTATTGTTCCTGTTGTGACTTGTCTTGTAGTTGTGTTGCATGATGATTTCACATCAACAAGTGTAGGGATTAACCACATTAATTTTAGCTGTTGCGATATGACGCCCCCCATTCTTTGGGTCCGAAAAAATTGAATTTTGAGCCCATATCCAGAACACTATGCAGTTACCTACTCAAAATAGTTCACATATATAAATTATAAATACATGCATGCACGCGCGCGCACACACACACACGCACATTTGATAGAGTGTCCCAAACATTTTCAGGTCCACTCCATATATTTTCTGCATCCTAGCCTCCTAGGAAGCTCAGAAGCAGGTGAAGTGTCTCGAATCCAAGTTGTACCCAAAGCCAGAGACTTGGGTACGCCTGGCAGCCAGATTTTTGAAGCGACTTGAGATGGGCATGAAGGGTGCATGGTTTCCATGTTCATCTCCTATATCTGACTGGACACTGTTGGAAGCTGTGGGAATGCGAACTGTGACTGCAGACATTTCAATCCTGCGAACTGGGGACTTGCCAGGGCAAAGAGCCATCAGATTGGGTTCGACTGGGTGTTCAGCTCTTGAAACAAGGCAAACCCGCAGAGGCCGCAGCAGAGACTGAAAGAATGCTGTCTTTGTGAAAACTGATGCAGCTGTCTTTTCAGCTGTCGAAAGCATCAGGCCGCATTCATCGCTTTTTTGTGAGGCGAATAATCTCTTCCTCAAGACGATTGATTTTCTGGATCAACAGGAGAGGGGCTTGGGTAAGGTCACCAATTCCGTTCAAATCAGCCGCGAAGGATGAAGTTTTCATGGTCACAGTGGTTTTTCCAGGAGGGTGGACCCATTGAACGATTGCTGGCCAGACCTTTGCGCGCACTTGCCTTCGATGCACTTGAGGTGAGCGGGGATCTACTGACTATATACCATTAAGGTTAATTACCATTATATACCTAGCATGACCTAGGGCAGGGAAGATTTGCACTTTGAGATTGTCCCCCTTCCACTTCTACTTGGTCTTCTTGGGTGAAGATATCTTTAAGTTGTCCCCTTAGTCGTCAGAACGTGCCGCTGGCCAGGGCGCTGCGGAAAGCTTGGCAGCAATGAATGATTTTGCACCTTGGTCACATGTTGCAGTGCCACATATTTGGGTTTACCTACAAAATCCTTAGGCCATTTGTAGTTTATATAAATGCATTCAGACTTTTTTCCGAGCGAAACATCATTTTTGGCGCGAGAAGAAATATTTCACAAAAAGTGCTCATTTAATGAGGGTAGCAAAACTTGGAGATTTCCAAAAAAGTGACACCACCGAAGCCTCTGCCCATGACCACTGATGAAACTGTCAGAGCTTTTCATATTTACCATGGGTTTCACTTCAAGGGTTCCACAAGTTCCACAAGCGAAGTCATCCTCGGGTCATAATTATTGGGGTTGGGGCACAAATCACCATGGTGATGCGAAGCTCCGAGGTAGCTGCCCTTGAGAATGGACGCAGGGCAGCATCCTTGATACAGCCAACCCCAGGAATGCAGGCGCTGGGCACTTGACTTGCTGCACCAGCCTTGGTTCCTGAAGAAATGGCTTCAGGTCCCATTTCCAGAGCCGGAGTGTTCCAGGCGCGAATTCAATGTGTCACATTGACATTTCCAAATGGCAAGTCTTCTGAGGTGTTTGGAAAGCTGCAACCAGAATGCGGCTCTTTGATGTGTTGACGCTTCATATGCGGTCAGAATTGCGCGCCCAACTTTTGGTATCATACTATATTCTGCAATTAGGGACAAGACCTTTTTTGCCAGGGCATTTATTTTCACTACCCCGATGATGTGGATTGCCATCCAACCATTCCCAGAATTGGCTGATGTGAAAATAAATGTACAGGAATCCCCCAAATAATTATGGTAAAAACATGTAAAAACCATGGTTTCCTGTAGATTTTCCCAACCAACAAAATCCGTTGAAGCACAACGTCAGGCGAGAAGGTCTTTTGAACTTGTCCATGGGACATGCTGCTGAAGCCATGGGAGCCAAGGCGCAGAATTCGCGGATATGAATTCGTCCCAGCATAGGAAAGAAAGTTTGGGGCCATTGGGGATGTAGGTTGTAGTTTGATTAGTTTGTCTTGTACCTTGTGGAAGGATGCCCTGCGCTTCTTTCGGCTGGCTGCCCAAGCTTTGCAGAGGCGGGAGGCTCTTGAGCAGAGCTGTGGATGTTTTTCCGTAAATTCATCAGACTCCAAGTTGTTGGGTTGCCTGGGTTGCCTGGGTTGCCTGGGTTGCCTGGGTTGCCTTGCCGGCGGTGCAGGCATGGAAAGGACCCGGCCTTGGAAGGAGCAGCCGTCCTGGAGCTGGGACTTCGTCTGGTGAAGGAATGTGAAGAGGGAGACCTGGAGTCGGCTGATTTGGTCTGGGCCCCAGGATCCCGTGGACAGATGAGAGCTGCATGCTGTAGATGTGGTTGAATGATGTTGAATGATGAATGATGATCAATGATCGATATTTAATGGTGATTCATGAGAATTCCTAGATTGCTGGATGCATCCTTGTGCTGGGTGCTATAGTGGGAATGGGTCAAAACCTACAATGCCATCGGATGGACCATTAATCCCAGCTACTTTTGGGTGAACAGAAGGGTACCAGGTTTTCGACTCATGGCACTCTTTTGACTCTGGTGCTGCAGATCTTAGGCCGTGCCTGCGTTGGAACATGCAACGTCGTGTCTGAAGACTGCACAGGGAAGGTGCTCCAGAAGGCGTGCCTTGTGACCAGCTCGATTCCTTGTCCAACTTGTATTGGACTTGTATTGTAAATCTTGGAAGGCAAAGCGAAGCTGGGCAAGGTTCAGCCGATCAATGACCATGGCTATTGTGCTTGTTGTGCACTTCGTCTATCATAGAGAAATCACCGTGAATCATGGCAGGTTCGACGGAACATGCGCGGGTCTGAGTCGATCGTGTTTGCGGCGGCCTCGGGCGTTGAATGAACGCTCAGGTTTCGCAGAAGCTTCGCTGGCGAGAGCTGCAAGCTCAGGCCAAGCAGAGTTGGGATGCAGACCTGTGGGGCTCAAGCTTATGGAGCCAAGAAATTGGATGGTTTGGCATTTTTTGGTAATTTTGGTATATAACACATTTACGCAATCTATCCAGATTGGTGTTCACGTGTGTGTAAATAAATAAATAAATAAATGAATGAATGAATGAATGAATGAATGAACGAACAAATGAATGCATAAATAAATATATATGGTGTTATATATATATATATATATACATATGTATAATACGGTACCCTTTTTGCATCATACAATACTCCGATTCCTGAGATTCGATGAAGTTGCGTAGAATTTTTCCGTTGATTTGTCTGAAAAAGGGAACACCCATATAATCCATGCAAATCCAATGTTTTATGGCCATGACTGGAGGGTGCCCAGTTTTCGGTTCGCGATTTTCTGCCCAGCCGTAGGTTGCTCTTTGTTCCGTTCATCAGCTGCGGGGGGATGTCGCTGATGCGCAGGCGCCCTTGTGTAGCGATATCATCACTAAACATCAATATATATATATATATGATATATATATACATGATATTATATATATAAGATATATGTATATTTATATATTATGTATAGATTATAATAGACATTATTGAGCAACATAGTTATGAATATTAGTGCAATCATAAGTTGGTTATACGGCCTTATATGTTTACATATATATATATATATTTGAAAGCAGCACACCTCCAGCCACATTGGCCTTCAGGTTGGTGAACATCCGAGACACTTTGCGGCTCAGGCGATCCCAAAAGCAGTCTTGCGGATGGTTTCAGGTAGAAACTGTGGTGGCTCCGGGGATTTCTAACTGGTATAGCGGAGCTCTGGTTAGATTTTTCCGTGTAGCCCATAGGCCTTAGGAAAGGGTCTGGCTGGAAAGCAGCACACCCAAGTGATAGAAGCCATGGCTTCGGATAGCCGAGAGAATGCCCAATGGAAGAGATTCAATGGTGAAAACCTGGATGGGAAAGAGTATCGGAAGTGGAGGCTTTGGGTTGAGGCGAAGATGGCCGCAGCCAAAGACCTCACCCCAAAGCAACGTGGTCCTTTTGTTTTCTGTTTGCTGGACGGTTTAGCCTTAGAAACAGTTGAGCATGTCACCTTGGAAATGATGATGGAGGAGAATGGTGACAAGCACATATGGTCTGTTTTGGATGAACGTTTCCCCGACAAGCAGAAACACGACTGGATGGCTGAATGTTTGAGAGAAGTTTTTCAAATTACCTCTTCTGAGGGAGAGACCATGACTGCCTTCACGAGTCCAGGAGGTCTTCTCCAAGTGTCAGAGGAAGGTGAGCGTAGACTTCCCAACAGAGGCTCGTGGATGGATTTGTCTTCACGCCTCAGGCCTGAATGAGGACCAGAGAGCTATCGTGACAGCAAAGACCCAGGGAGATTTGAAGCTGGACACAGTGATGGCCGCGATGAGGTCTTGTTTTCCAGATTTCAAAGCACCAGGTAAGGTATCCAGGTCGCGCAACTCCGTAGCTTACGTTGTGGAAGAAGACACAGTAGATCAGGACCTTAGCTTTGAAGAGCCCGAGAAGGACCTCAGTGACGGTGTAGTTCTCGATGTGGAAGCCTTTCTGGCGGACCATGGAGTCCGGGAGGACACCACTGCACCCTCCGAGATCTTTGAAGAGGCTGAAGTAGCTGAGGTGCTGGCCGCCACATGGCGGGAGAAGTGCAATGAGATTTCTTGCTTGCAGAAGGGCAGGAAATTCACACAGGCATTGTCCGTCAAGAAGCAGTTCTCACGAGATGCCACTGACTTGCGACGGAAGTCAAAATGCTGGAATTGCGGTAAGGTGGGACATTGGTCCAAAGACTGTACCTTGCCGAAGTCTACATTAAAGTCTTCTGGTTCTGCATCCGATGGAGATCGCAACAAGAAGCAGACAGCAGCCATGGTCCTTCATGCTCCTTAGCAAGAAGAACCCAATGAGGTCCTGCTGGTCTCGTCCCCGGGTTTCGGAATCATCGATTCTGGTTGCAGTAAGACATTGATTGGACAGCAAACGTTGAACGAATTCATGAGGTTGTTCCATCGTCTGGATATGCCAGCTCGCAAGACCAAGCTGGAGAGCAATTTGTTCAAGTTTGGAAACGGCAGTGAGGAGTGGTCAGAACGCGTGGTGACGATGCCAGTTGGCCTTTTTGGAAAACGAGGACACATCGAAGCAGCGATCATCAAGGGTGAAGCTCCTTTGCTTCTCAGTCGTGCCACAATGAAAAGTCTTCGAACCAAGCTGGATTTCAATTCTGAGATAATTTCTGTTTTGGATAGTTTGTCTCGACCTATGCAGTACAACGAAGCTGGTCAGATCATCCTCAACTTGTTGGACTTTTCTCCAGAATCTCATGAGGCCTGTGTCGCTGAACAGGTGATGGAAGCCAAGCAGTCTCCTCAGGAACGACATCAAGGACTCACCAAGAGAGAGGCTCGAGTTCTGGTTGCACAACAGAAAGCATGGCAGAAGTCATCAGGCGGGTGTTTGGTCGCTGAGTTGTTTCTCCTCCCCGTTTTGCAGCAATCGCCGAAGAGTTAGGTGAAAAAGGTTTGGCTTATGACATTCAGCAAGGATGGGATCTCACAAAGCCATCCGTGCAGCAGCAAGTGAGTGACGAGCTGGACCGGGCAAAGCCTGATCTTCTGGTAGTGTGTCCCGAGTGCAAGCATTGGGGTGGTTGGTATCGACTCAACAGGAAACACTTGACCATGGAACAGCAGCTGATCAAGAGCCGGTATGCCAAAAAGCAGGTAGATTTTTGCGTGCAGGAGATCAAAAAGCAAATCAAACGAGGGGGAAGAGTTCTGATCGAACATCCCTGGAGCTCAGACATGTGGAAGTATGAACCAATGGCGAAAGCCACCAAGTCCATGTTCAAGTGCAGAGCCGACATGTGTGCCTACGGTCTTGCTGATCCTGACGGCACGGCCATTCTCAAGCCTACGGCCCTGATGGTGTCGCATGCCGATATGCAGTCCTTGGCTTTGACCTGCCCAGGACACCATGCTCATACCATAGTTGCTGGTAAGGGTTCGGATGGTGAAAACATAAGTAGTGGGTCTGCTAGGTACACTCCGAAGTTTTGTAGAACATGGCTTAGTTGCGTTCACCCTGCTTCACACCTGTGTTCCTTTGCATGCCTTCAGGACCCACCGATGTGTGAGTCAGCATCCGTAGATAGCTGCCCAGAAGCTGTAGCCCAAGACATCTCTGAAGTGCTGGCCGCAAGCAAGAGCCAGGAACACTCCGACTCAGCAGTTTTGCAGTCTCTTAAGAAATTGCATAATAATTTGGGGCACCCCTCTGATAAGGATTTAACCCGAATTTTAAGAAATGCTGGTGCAACGGATCAAGCGCTTGCCCTGGCCAAAGACTTCGAGAAAGATTGTCCTGTCTGCGTCCAGAGACAGAGGCCTACGCCTTGTCTGCCAGCCTCGCCCAGCACATGCCTTGATTTTAATCACCGTGTGGGTATTGACGTCAAGATAGTCCCTGGTTGGAAACCAAATCAGCGTGTCAAGTGTTTGAACGCTGTTGACTATGCCTCTAGCTATCAGGTCATGTTGCCCTTTTTCGAAGTGGAAACTGCTGAGGTGGTGAGACGTCTTTTCACAAGTGGTTGGTTGAGATGGGCAGGCCCACCAGTCGAAGTACTGATGGACTCAGGCCGCACCAACACAGCTGATTCCTTTATTGCCTTTTTGGAGCAGTCCGGGATCAGAATGACCAGCATTGCAGCTGAAGCACATAATCAACTTGGAAAGGTTGAAAAGCATGGCCACTTGTTCGAGCTAATTCTTCAGAAAGTTTTGGATCAGGTGCAACCGCAGTCTCAGCAGGAGTTTGAAGAATGCATCATCCAAACTGCCAATAGCAAGAATGAACTCATCAATAACAAAGGCCTTAGTCCGTGCCAGTTGGTGTTTGGTCGAAATTCCAGGGTTCCTGAAGACCTGCTTCAAGATTGGCCTTGCCCAATTGCTTCGTCGTCCCCTTTGCATGCTCGAGCCCGAGCAATTCGTGCGTCAGCCAGGGTTGCCGTAGTGTTGTCCCAAAATGACAAGACCCTGAGAGTTGCCCTGAATGCTCGTCCAAGGGTTGAAAGAGATTTCATTGCAGGTGACCTGGTGTGTTACTGGCGCACCCAGAAATATCAGCGTGGTGTTCGTCTGGTAGGTGGTCGTTGGTGGGGAACAGCAGTGATTCTAGGAAAGGTAGGTCGCAATTTCTTGGTGTTTCATCGAAAGAACATGTTCAAAGTAGCTCCTGAGCATTTGCGCCATGCTTCCATGGAAGAGCGTTTGGCAGCCCAGACTGATGGACGTGAATTGCTTGGTCTCACAGACCTGATCGACAAGGGTCAGAATCTGTTGGGACACCAGTTTGTGGACCTCACCAAT
Organism: Cladocopium goreaui; assembly: GCA_947184155.2. Lineage (NCBI taxonomy): Eukaryota > Dinophyceae > Suessiales > Symbiodiniaceae > Cladocopium > Cladocopium goreaui. The sequence goes on along the minus strand of CAMXCT020000047.1, from coordinate 973,412 downwards.
CAGGATCCGCCACCAGCCTTAGCGGATTCACAGAATCGTGCAAACTCCACGGAGCGAGACCACTGGGTTCAGAAGGGTGACCTGTTGTGTAGGATTCATGTGGAACCGAGGACTCACACTTTTACGCCTGACCCAAATGATCCAGTAGTGCAGCAGTTCAAACTTGATGATTGGCGCTTGACATCCATTGTTTCAAATTGTCAGTGTGAACAAGATGAAGGGGTAGATGCCCCTTGGTCCATGCCAGATAAACGTAATCTCAAAGTGTGCAGCAGGAACCATGGACAGGAAAAACACGTTTTTGGATTGTCCCTGCAGAAGTGCCAAAGACATCAAGGAGTTCCATGCCAGCTCCTCTGCCAACAGTGCCGGAGGAACCGAATTCCCTGCCGAATGCCGAACCGTCAGATGCCATTGTCCCTCAAGTCCACAGTGAACCATACAGTGTATCTCATGACAGCATTGACACATCACAGTCAGGTTCATATGGCCCAATCCGTGTCCGTCAACACAAAGGATCGGACACCTTTGTGTTTAGACTAACTCAAACTCAGGTTGAGGACTTGAGAGATGCAGTTCAAGAGCTGACGGAAGAGCGCAGTCAGGCCCATAAGCGGCCTCAATCCCGAGAACCTAGCATGGGACCACCCATGAAAACTGCCAAGACCGGCGAGCCCAGTGACGAATGTCTGATGGCCTCTTGTTTGTCAGACTGCCCAGATGCAGGAGTCGAAGTGCTTGTGGCGTCTTTCATGAGGAAGAAAATGCAAAAGGAATTACACCACTCAAATAATTCCCCCGATCTTCAAGATAAGATCAATGAATCTAAGACAATAGAGTGGAATACCCTGAAGGATGAAAAGCATGCCATTCAAGTGATTCCTGCACATGAGGCAGCAACAATTCGCAAGCATAAAGCCGATAGGATCATGTCCAGTCGTTTTGTCATCACCGAGAAACATGAAGACAATGACACCAGAGTGAAATCTCGCTGGTGCTTGAGAGGTCATCATGATCCGGATTTGGTTCAGAAAGTGCTTGCGGGGAAATGCCATTCTCCAACTTTGTCACAACTAGGTCGCAACTTGGCCCTTCAGTTGATTGTCAGCCACAGGTGGACCATGGGGTTAGGAGACATCAAAGGAGCTTTCCTAGAAGCAAATGTTCTAGATCAAGCACTTCAAAATCCAGTGTACGCTGAGCTTCCTCCAGGAGGAGTTCCAGGTGTTGCACCGGGAAGTTTGGCGCAGGTTCTGGGAAATATCTATGGAGCCAATGATGCCCCGGCAAACTCGTACAAAGAGTTCAATGAAGTCACTTTGCAGGCAGGTTTTGTTCGTTCAAAGTTTGACAGCTGGTTGTACTGGTGTTTTGGACCTGATGGATAACTTCAAGGGGTATTGGGCGCTCATGTGGATGACACCATCACTGGAGGGAGTGGAGAAGCCTACGACAAAGCAATTGCCTTGTTGAAGCAGCGGTTCCCTTTTAGGAAGTGGAGAACAGGCTCTGGTGAGTTCCTAGGAACTATGTATGAACAGAATCCAACTAAGAAAGAAATCTCATATCATCAGAAGGACTATCCCGAACCAATTCATGTGCCACGTGAAAGAGCTAGAAAGTACTGGTTGCCTGCCACACCGAAAGAAGTAGCTGCCTTGCGTGCGGTGAACGGAGCCTTAGGCTGGTTAAGCTCCCAAAGCCGACCAGATTTGGCCGTACAAACCTCCGTATCACAGCAGTGTTTTCCGGTTCCTTTAGTGCAGGATTTGTTGCAAGTCAACCAAGCAGTGCGTAGGGCCAAACAGCAATCAGATCTTAAGATCACAGTGCCATATATCACAGGGCCCTCTGAGTTAACGGTTGTGTTTTGGTCAGATGCTGCCTTTGCAAATACTCAGTCCATGCAAACACAAGGAGGTTGGTTGTTGGCGTTGGCTCCCAAGAGTTTTTCTCGTGGAGAGGATGTGCCAATCCACTGCATGAATTGGCGATCATACCGTTTGCCTCGCGTCTTTTCATCGACGCTCAGCGGCGAAGCACAAAGCTTTGCCGTGGCCTCTGGCATTGCAGAATGGACTTTGCTAGTTTTGGCCGAAGCTCTTGATGGCCCTTACAGTCTCTCTGATGTTGACACAGTGTTGCGACGTAGGAAGCCAGTGGGAATCAGCGATTGCCGTTCGCTTTATGACCATCTTAACACAATTGGAAATGGTGGAACCCTAGATGATAAGCGTACTGCAATAGACATAGCTATCATTCGTCAATCCATCAGCCGTTGTGGTTTAGAGCCCAGGTGGTGCCCAACTGGCCACATGGTCGCTGACGCTTTCACCAAGGATAAGGGAGAACCCTTGGATCTACTTCGTTCAGTCATTCGCCAAGGTAGATATCAGTTAGCCGACGAGCAGACTGTGTTGTAGCGCATAAAGGAAGAGAGAATTCTCCGCCAACAGAAAGCTCAAGATCGTGCCCAAAACAACAAATGCCGCTCCACTACCAAAGCCAAAGAGTCTGAGTCAACCGAGGGATCTTAGTCACTGTTTTGTGTTAGGTGCACTAAGTTTCGCGTTTATAGTATAAGGGCCCTGGGGATGATGAGTTTTGATTGGGGATAAACTAAGTTGCAGTGTACGTTTTGCACATCTCGAGTGTGGTGATTTCGCTGGGAGCGAGACATATCCATTTGCCTGAAAGCTTGTTGACGCTTCACAATCCAAGCTATGCATGTTTTGAAACGTTTTTCCAAATCAACCGCAGTCTCAAGTTTTTCTGGTGCCTTTGAGTTTTGCTGACATGTCAACACTGACATCAGTCTCTATAGCTTACGCCCTTAGCCTTCGTGATGTCAGCCATGTCTCATGAGATGTCTGGAAAAGCAGTGTCAGCCGAAGAGTTTCAGCTGATGAAGCAGATCATGGTGCGCATGGATCAATTTGGTGTACAACCAGGAGATGCCTCTCAGCCGAGTGGTGATAGTTTCTCTGGAGCCATGACAGATGCATGCAAGCGTCACCGCGACTGCGATGATGAACTGTTGACAACCTCTGAGTACGATGGTGAATCTTGGACTTTGCCGACAAGCATGGTTCCTTCGAGTCACGATGTCCCGGCAGGCCGGTTACCAGTGATGCCCAGCCCGGGTCAGGAAAAGATTTCGCTGCCAGCTGGTGTGACATGCCTTGAGGAGTGGGGCAACACCCTGTGCGAGCTTCCCGCTGTGGCTCCTTTGAAGAAATCGTATGCAGAACTGGCTGCAGATCCTGATCAGCATAGCTGTCTCCTGTGGATCATTCAGCATGAGTCCAAGAAGGGTCCTCGCGTCGAGGATTTGGCAAAGTATTTGAAGGCTTCTAAGTATGCTGAGAAGAACGTTGGTGGCAAGACTTACCAACATTTTGCGAAAGTTCAAGTGAAGGCTTGTAAAGTCTGGCTGTATAAGAGGTTGGTGCGCTTTCTATTTGGAGAGCTTTTGCTGCAGGGCGGATCCTTGCTTTTGGCAACTTTAAAATATAGGGAATTTGAAAGCAGCACACCTCCAACCACATTGGCCTTCAGGTTGGTGAACATCCGAGACACTTTGCGGCTCAGGCGATCCCAAAAGCAGTCTTGCGGATGGTTTCAGGTAGAAACTGTGGTGGCTCCGGGGATTTCTAATATATATATATACACATATATATGTAGATACATTTATATCCCCATTATATATCAATAAAGAACCTCAAAGCGATGAGAGGTTTCATTGCCCAAACCTGTCAAGGAAGTCTTGGATGCTTCGAAACATTTGCTCCCAAATGTTGCCTGGCTGAGATGACAGAATAGCTGATTCTCCCAGAAAAAAACCAATAATCTCCAATAACTCTCTTCTCTATCGGGATGACTCTAATCAGTGCATAGTTCATCATATTTCTATCTTGTTGTGGAATTAGGATCCTCAATATCACTCAATTACCATCATCATGGAAGATGAATCGATGGTTTCTTTGGGGGTCAACCGAATGTCGGTGGCACGCTTTTCACTGAGGAGAACACCGTGACCGCTGCTTTGGAATGGGCGGAGTTGTGTGGCAAATGGGCGTTCCTTGCTGCGAAGGCACCGGCGGGAGCCAGCTGATCTATGAACATCTCGAATGGCAATTGGTCTTATGAACCCTAAGGTATCCAATTGTTTTGGAGGTTCAAGGATTCTTCTGAGTTTTTCTTGGAGTGTTTCGCATTTTTGTACCCTGTTTACCTCCCAATTGCCAAATCCCTCATCAGCATCGGTGGGTTAGCCGCTCCCGCATCTCGAGACAGGTGGGACGACTCTCTGACGCTGAAGAGGCGTTGATGCTGAAGTGGAAACTATCAGGCCCAGTGGAGGTTGATAGGGCGATGGGTGTATGCTTGAGAGGATTTTCCATGTTTTTCCCGCGAAAAAACGACAGGAAACCGTTGTTTTTCCTATCAAACATAATCAAAGATGTGCGTTTCCTGGAAACTTTCCCTTGAAACCAATGAGTGTAGCTTCAAAATCATGGACCCCCACAGGAGTGGTTGACATCAAACGATCCCCGTTGTTGCAGTTGTTTGTTGATGAACATTTTGGGGGTCAAACGGTCAAATAACCCATAATTTTCGACATGAAAGGGTGGATAAACTTTGATGAACATCCTGAAGTCTTTCCTTCCAGGTGGCAAGGAAGGCGATGATGCCACCAACCAAGGAACGGCGCGTGGAGAGGAGAACTGCTGGAGACGGCTTGTCGACCGTGGGATTCTAATTCTACGATTTTGTCAGTTGAGATATCTGACGGAATGGAACTGTCCATTAACAAATGGCGGTGACCAATGGTTACCTCCAAGTTGAGAGACATCTTCAACATCCGGTTTGCTCCGGGTGGCTTTCCACTTGATTTGCGGTACGAACCCCGTCGCGGTGGCTGATGAATCTCTTGTCAGCCAGGACAAAGATCTATCTCCAGTTCAAAAGCGTTGCGCCAAGTTGCAACAAGAGGCAGGTGACCCTCATTTTGACGCGTTGAATCAACGCTGATTTCAGTTGGCAGTTGGCATTTTCCCCAATTCCAGTGTGAAATTCAGGCCTTGCAAAGTCTGGCCCTGGTGAAACAGAAAGCGCAGAATCCAGGTGTCAAGGTGTCGATGACTTGGGGAGGGGAACGGTGAAGCCATGAAGCATGAGATTTCATGATCGAGATCTTAGTTAGGTCCAAAATTGGGAGATCTATCGAGATCGGCTATGAATCTTAGGTCATCTTAGGTCCAAAATTGAGAAAACTTTGGATGATGGGTCCTGATGGCTGGTGAATTTTTTGAAGCCATGGAGATTCCCGTAATGTCTTGCCAGGACGTGATGTCCCTCCTGGAGCAGTTGCCCGGAACTTCAGAGGCAACACAGGAGGCGTGTGCAGGGTTGGATAAGATTAAGCCAGGGCATTTTCATGGTAAAATATATCCATAATAAGAACTTTATAATGATGATGGGATGACATAAACCACATATATATATATATATACACATGTATACACACCATCTTTTGACCACGTCACATATGTGCAGGTGAATATCACAAGATAGTCTCCTTACCTCATGTTGATTATGTCCATTCTTGGAATCTTGACAAGTATCCATGGTGATCATGGAGGGTCTTCCATGGTTTTGCGCATTTGGTTTGTCAAACGCCCCTTGTCAGATGAAGAGACATCTTCAGCGCGTGGCACCATCTGATGAACGGAAACCATCTGGAAACTCAAAGGCCCCTAGTGGCTGCTTCTGTCACAGCTGTTTCTGGTCTTTTTCGCACCATTTGGTAGGCTCTAAAATGGTAGATGCAGCGCAGAGAGCCAAGGGATCGCCTTCAGGTAGTCTCCGATCCGATCCGCATGTGCACCGAGTGGTCCACTTTGCACAAAGGCTGGAAAACTCACTGAGATTGCTATAGAAGAAACTGGACAGTCAAGCTGACAACGCGAATAGTAAATTTGAGTTTTCTGTGCATTGCATGTGTTTCGTGTCTTTGCCAACCTGAAGCCAGGTGCAAGTCTCGTTGTTTTGGCTGCTTGCCTTGTATCCCTTTTGATGAACAAGGCAAGTTGGATTTGGGATTTGCTGCAAAATCAGACAGTGACTTGAAAAATGGAGCGGATGAAGCGTCTGCGAACATGTCGCTGATTGGGGCATGGGCCAAAACCTGGATTATACTGAACCTGCCTTCCTTTTGCTCAGGTCAGAATATCTTGCACAATTCATGACACAGATTTCTATTTATATAGACGTCAGCAGTATACAACCCATGGACCTTCAAGGACATTTCATCATGTCGATTGCATTTCATTTTCTCACCTTTCTTGGGGCCCCAGCCGTTCCAGTGGGCGCCATGTCGTTGAAAGCTCGTGGGCTCCGTTTGCCGCTCCGTTCGCCGCTCCGTTTGGGCGTTTTGGGCCTCGGCCTCTGTTTGTTTCAAGCGATGGGAGAGACGTTCCTCTCCGGCCTCTCCGGCTCGCGACGAGTCCTCCTGTCCTCGCTCTCTGTGGGCCTGGGACTTGGAGGCCAAGGGGCCTCAGGGGCCTCAGCTCAAGAGGGAGTTCCTGCGAAGGTGGGTGGTAGAGCCTCCAAGTGGTTTGGAAGTTATGAAGATCCCAAGCATCCCAGTTGTGACCGGTCCTTGGTCATTGCGTTTGATGGGACCAAGGGGAAGATCGATGGATATGACAAATCAGGTGCTGGGGAGGAAGGGAAATTTGATTGCCGAAAGCGCAGAGATGTCCAATACTATGACTGGACATTGAAGGTAAAGTTGGCTTCAAAGGATGCTGATGAACTGGTGGTGGAAGAAGTTGGTAGGGATGTGGTGGACCGGAAACGCATCAATGGAGCACAAGAAACCATTGGCAAGTGGGACAAAGATGGCATCCTGTGGCCAGATGGCACAAAGTGGATCCAGAAGAAATGGGAGAGGTAATCAGTGCAGCTCGGACAAGACAACCTTGGCGAGCTTTTTTTCTGGCGTTGATTTGTAGATGCTGTTGACTTAGGTGTTTCTCGTGGAAAAGGCTTGAGTTTCCAATTCTGCTGCTTTTTAGCTGTGCTGCAAATAGACTCTCTGTGCCCATGAGGGTTGAAAGTTCTGGCCTACATATCACACAACAATTGGTGGTTAGTTTATCTCCACCGCACCACAACTAAAGATGAGTCTGATGCACTCCATTGGTGCTTTCAATTTGTCTGCATTTGTCAAGTTCCTGATGCGACATGATGCAACACTTTGCAGCTTTGAGACTCTCAAAGGTTCTTCCACAAATCATGGACGTGCACTAGTAGCAGCAGCATTGGCCGAAGCATACAAAAACTGATTTGTAGTCAGTGCATGTCAGTGCATATAATTGAACCAATTTTTGAGCACTTTGCATTCAAGCATCACACATAAACACACACACACACATTCACAGCCAGTTCCACTCGAAACCTTCCAACTTGATGTTAGCAGGGGTTTGGGCCAGATGGGAATTGCACGGCCTGCGCTCGTTGCAACCTCTTCCAGTATTGCGAAACATTTTTGTTTCTCGAAGTGGGGCCCAAATCTATTGTAATTTGAATTTATTTAGCATTAATTCACAGGGCTTGGTACATGCCCCATTTTGGGGGCTTTTGAACGAATCACTTTCAGGTATTTGTTGGAGATCAGTTAGGACAACTCCTGATTTATGGCATATCCATGGGAAAATTATGGCCTCGTGGGATTTTCATGGATTTTCAGGGGGTTCCCAAGGTTTTTCGCCATCCAAAACTGAGCGCCAGGTAGATGCAGGCCTCGGTCGCGACCGATCTCCTGTGGTCTGTCTTTCATAGGCTCTTTCCTATTCGTTCAAGGCTTAGGAAGCGGAAGCGAAGCTGATGAACGTTGGATGAATGAACTTTGTTAGGAAATGGCCCATAAAGAAAACCCAAAGATACCTAAAGATACTGAAAGATACCCACAGATACTCAAAGCATCTTTGGAAAAATGTGAACGTTGTATCACTCTGTAATCTATTCATGGACAACAATTTTCAAACACCTTTGAATTCAACGAATTGAGGGACGATGCCAGATAGTTCACCGGAATACCTCCGGGACCGAGGTGTTATGCCGATATATGACCTTCAAGAGGTTGTAGTCGATGGCAAGCAGGATCGACAGTTGCCCCTGTATCCCGAAATGAATACCCAAACCATGTATCCTACCAAAAGCAGATTACATTTGACGTCAATTTCGACCGTTCTTGGCTCTTTTTATTTTGGATATGACATGTTATTGCTCCAAAAGCCTTTTTGATGGTCAAGTCTGAGATCTTCTCTTACAAGAATGCGGATTTCCTGGAAACCCACAGAAAAACCGTAGAAAACCAGGGTTTTGGAATTGTTGCTGGTTAAAAACAATCATTCCCAAAGATGATCCACAGCATTTTCTTCAGCTCAAGCCACTCCTCGTGGCACTTCAGCTCAAGCCACCTGCTGGTCGCTGGGCAGCTGGTGCCACTGGTGTTTGAACATGGAGAGGCCAGGCCTGTTCAAACAATTTCCCAACAAAAATGGGACACATTTCATTCAAACCAATAGAATTGATGAATTTCAAGTGGGAATTTAATGGGATTGTGATGGGAATTAACCAGATTGTGCCTGAATTGAAACTTCACTTGAACATGAGCTATTTCATGCTGGTTAATTACATCTGACATGGAACAAGCGGGAAAAACGAAAAACCCGGTCCCAAAGATCCAACGGTCCCTCGTTGTCGTTGTCAGGCCTGAAACTGCGCCTTTTCTTCGGGCCATCTCATTGGGATCCAACTGCTTAGCTGCTGTTTGGTTGCAGAAAAAGTCTTGGAGAAAGATTCCTGGCAGCAAAGTAACGAAGGACTTTCTTATCTTACTTGAGCGCATGGATGGGAATGGATGGGAATGGATGGGAATGGATGGGAATGGATGGGAATGGGATGATTCTTACTGAGTTTGGGTCATTCCCCCATTCCCTACTACTAAGCATCAGGAAATTGGCACATTTTCATTGACTTTCGGTGTCGTACGTGTTGGTGCAGTGCAGATGGACAACGTGGCTTTCATTTTTCTTTCTTTTGCTGGGCGTGGCTGAACTTTGGGTACCTCTTGAGAGGTGAAGTACTTGGTTCGTCCCCTCTTTTTGAAGTCCCGGCCTTTTGTGCCTCGATCCCAGGGATCCCAGGTCGGCCATGCCTTTTGACTGGACCTTCTCTTTGCCTGCCATGGTCCGCGATTGTTTGGACGATGATTTCCGAGCCTTTCTGGATCCGCGGGAGTACATTGCCATTGGAAAACGAGGCATGAGGGTTTTATGACTCACCAGGTGGAAGAGGCAACCGTTGAAGGATATCCCACTGTGCAGCGTATCAGGTTTGTTTGTCACCATCTCCATGGATCACTTGCAAACTGAAATGATATTTTCCATAGTAATTCCCGAGTATTTTCCATATGTTTCCCCATTTTTCCATGAGTTGAAGATGTTGGGCTTCCAGTTCCCAAGCCATCCCAAGCCATCCCAAGCCCCAAAGCTCAGATACTCCAGGTGCTGGTGCAGGTCACACGCGCTATTCGGAGCTTCGATTACCTGGACGTTGGCGAGGATTCACGTTTCTGCACCATGATCCCCTGCGCAAACGAAAGGACGCCCGGACCCCCTCTTGGACGGTGGTTTTGGAGGAAAGGGATTGGAAGGTTATGGAAATCCAGACCTGGTGTGATAAATCACTATCGTGTTGGTGTACTCCAAAGTATTATGCTTAGGAAGACTCAGCAAGACTTTAATCAGGGAAAAAACTGCATTGAGCAAGATGCAGGTTCGGTGCGCGGATGGTTTTGAGTTTTAGTATGGTATGATTTAATTGCTGGCGCATGCTGACACCACCAATAGTTCACAGACCCTTTGCTTGACTTGAGACGAGGACCCACACTTTGAACTACGAAACACAGTTTCGTGATTTTGTGCTCGTTAGCCAAAGAATTGCGTCGGTGAATTGTGAATTCTGCGGCTCTTTTTTGTCCAGCCTGTCTCGCTTCCAGGACTTTGATTATTTCAAGAGATGTGTGGAGAGATTTCGAGATGCAGCACGGGCTCCTGGCCGGAAACTTTTTGTGGTGAGTTGCTTGGTCGATTCACTGCGAAGTTTACATGAGATCAAGATGGACAGACCGAGCTTGAGATCCGAAACTTTCTTCGATGAATCCAAAGGTATCCGAGGTCACAAAGCATCCTGGGGATATTTCGCACCATTGGAGGTGGTGAAACTTTTTGAATCTTTGCAGCATTTTGGTGTTTCAGACTTCAAATTGGTAGCTTTGGTGCTGTGCATTGGCGATGCATCTGTTGCGGAGAAGGAGCCTGTGATACTTGGAATCCCCTTGGACCTGCAGAAAGCTGCAGCCGATGCTTCCTCGAACTGTGTGATGTTTGAGATTCATCTCGGCGAAAGCGGAGCATGCGGAGCCGAAGCCGATCCCTTCAAATTCTTTGAGGCCAGCCATGATGAGGCTTTCACTACTGCTGTTCTTGGAGGAGTTCCAGTCCTTACAGAGCTTGATCCCCTCCAAAATGACTACAAACCTGCAGGATACCGAGATTGCTTGGTGGATTCTGCTACCGATTCCGGTGCCAAAGACAACCAGCATCTCTTTGCGTGTAAATGTTGTGCGACAAGCTTTGCCTCAAGGAACAGACTGTATGCTCACATTCGCAGTTCTCCTTCATGCATAAAGTTCGTTGAAGAGACAGACGCTGAGGGATTTCAATCTTTACTTGGGAACGGGAAAGAGCTCGTGTCTCAGGTTTTTGCATTGATGATAGGCATTCCAGGCATAGTGACCAGAAATGACTTAGACAGAAACCTCAAGACTGCCTTGCACTGCGTTGGAGTGGGCATTGAGAATATCCCACACCAAGGGACTGATGGCCATTTGACCAGCTGCGACCAGTGTCCTGCCGTGGCATTCACAATCTTCGTGAAAATGTCTTGTTCCCTACGGGGTGAGGCCTTGCTGTGTCGCTTGAGGGAGCTATTGGCATTGAAGATGTTGGTTTTGCACAGCTGTGAAGCCGTGGGGAAATCAATGGCTTTGCAATGGCAACAAAGTTCTCTGCAGCAACACTTTGGGTACCTACTGCCCTTCCTGGCACTCTCCCAACCAGTAGAAGATTTTTCACAGCAACAGGACATATATCGGAGATTCAAGCAAGCTCTGAACCATGTGCAGAAGACATGGCAAAGTACGGAAATGCTGCAAGGGGATGATGTGGCCTTACAACTGAAAATGACACAAAGACTGTCCTTTGGCTCAGAATATGTCCTGATAAAGGTCGTGGGAGAAATTTCTTCATCTACCTGCTGCATGCTTATTGCACGTGCGTTGGCTCACTTTCATGGTTTGGAATGGACGTCATCAGAAATGGGAATCCCAGAACTTCCACTTCCTTCAGGACTAGTCTACCTGGAGGGGCAACGTTTCCCACAGTTGGAAAGGAAGCATGGCCCTCTGTTCGGCAGAAGCTGTTTGCCCTGGGGCGAAGCCAACGGTCTGTTGGCCAGTTGGCGAAGTGAGCTGCAACGTCGACTGGTGAATGAGGTAGACTGGCCAAAGGTCCTGTCCTCGTGGGAAAAGCAAATCGAAAGGGAACAAATGAAGAGATTTGAGAGCAATTGATCTTGACATGCTGGTTATTTTCAGTGGTGATTCAATCATGCAGTTTTAGCAAGACCCATAGACCACGATTGAACTCGTTTTTGGCTTCCAAATCTTCCAGCTAATTTATTCCCCAACAGCGTAAGCTAATGGGGTCTTCAGCCCAGAATAGCTCCGGTGTGCACTGGTGCAGGCGCCGGGTCAGGTTCAACGAGGTTCCGGAGAAGGTTCCGGAGAAGGTTCCGGAGAAGGTCTGGGAGGCCTTGGTGCAGAGCCAGGTCAGGTTCAACAGGGTTCCGGAGAAGGTTCTGGAGAAGGTTCCGGGAGGCTTTGGTGCAGAGCCAGGTCATGGGTTCCGGAGAAGGTTCCGGAGAAGGTCTCAGAGGCTTTGGTGCAAAGCCAGGTCAGGTTCAACAGGGTTCCGAAGAAGGTTCTGGGAGGCTTTGGTCCAGACCCAGGTCAGGCTCAACAGGGCTCCGGAGAACGTTCCGGAGAAGGTCTGGGAGGCTTTGGTGCAGAGCCAGGTCAGGTTCAACAGGGTTCCGGAGAAGCTTCCGGAGAAGGTTCCGGAGAAGGTTCCAGGAAGCCTTGGTGCAGAGACAGGTTAGGTTCAACAGGGTTCCGGAGAAGGTTCCGGAGAAGGTCGGGGAGGCTTTGGTGCAGAGCCAGGTCAGGTTCAACAGGGTTCCGGAAAAGGCTCCGGAGAAGTTTCCAGGAAGCTTTTGTGCAAAGCCAAGTCAGGTTCAACGGGTTCCGGAGACGGTTGCAGAGAAGGTCCCGGAGAAGGTTTTGGGAATCTTTGGTGCAGGGCCAGGTCAGGTTCAACAGGTTCAACAGGGGTTCCAGCGCTTGGCTTCGCAGCATGCTTCAGAAAGATTTGTAAAAATGAAACGTTGCGGCTGTTGGGGATACCACCGAAGCTTATTTCTTTGTTCATTTAATAATTTTAACATAATTTATTTATGAATTTATGATGGTTTTATGGAGAATTTATGGCCATGGCCAGCACAGGCTGCGTGCGATCCTATCACCAGCCCGGCCTCCAGGATGGCAAGTCCACTTTCCGGGTCCCCAACCACCTTGAACTCATGAAGAAAGTTGGCGTGAGCCTTGGTATTTTTTGGTTCATGGCAATGATTCAGCCTGGAAGTAGCCATTTTGATATATTACACCTGCTATATTATTTATTTTACAACAATATAATATATATATATATATAAATATATATATATATATAGATGTGTGTATGCACATGAGCAGCGACCAAAACCCCCATGTATTCGTTTTATCTTGGGCTTAAAGTAAGATGACCTCGCGGAAGTGAAAACCCGCAGCGCGGAAGCTCCGCGCAAGGAAGGGGCCTGAAAACCAGGGGTCTGAAAACCAGGGTTCGCGGAAGCGCTGCGGAAGTCAATTGTAGTGCGGGACCGTCCGCGGAATCGCGGAAGACGTACGTTAGTATAAAGGAAAAAAGCTCAGGTTTTGGCCACAGCTCACATACATTTTCAGGACACACACACCCATATATATATATATATATTTATACTATTATATACACACACCCTGCTATACATACATGATTATGCACATATTGTCACATATTGTATGCAATTCGTATACATATATATATAATACAATGTATATATATATATATACCTACCTACCTACCTACCTACATACATACATACATACATACAAACATACAAACATACAAACATACAAACATACAAACATACAAACATACATATATCCATCCATCCATCCATCCATCCATCCATCCATCCATCCATCCATCCATCCATCCATCCATCCATCCATCCATCCATCCATCCATCCACAACAAACAAACATACATAAATACATACATACATACATAGATACATATATACATACATACATACATACGTATGTACATACATACATACATACGCATGTACATACATACATACATACGTATGTACATACATACATACATACATACATACATACATACATACATACATACATACATACATACATACATACATACATACATACATACATACATACATACATACATACACACACACAGAGACATGGAGACATACAGACATACAGACGTACAGACATACAGACGTACAGACATACAGACATACAGACATACAGACATACAGACATACAGACATGCAGACATGCAGACATACAGACATACAGACATACAGACATACAGACATACAGACATACAGACATACAGACATACAGACATACAGACATACAGACAGACAGACAGACAGACAGACAGACATTCATACATTCATACATTCATACATTCATTCATTCATTCATTCATTCATACATACATACATACATACATTAATACATTACATACATTACATACATTACATACATTACATACATTACATACATTACATACATTACATTACATTACATTACATGACCTACATGACATACATTACATCCATTACATCCATTACATCCATTACATCCATTACATACATTACATACATTACATACATTACATACATTACATACATTACATACATTACATACATTACATACAGTACATACATTACATACATTACATTACATTACATGACCTACATGACATACATTACATCCATTACATCCATTACATCCATTACATCCATTACATACATTACATACATTACATACATTACATACATTACATACATTACATACATTACATACATTACATACAGTACATACAGTACATACATGCATACATGCATGCATGCATGCATTCAGTCATTCAGTCATTCACTCATTCATTCATTCATTCATTCCATTCCATTCCACTCCACTCCACTCCACTCCATTCCATTCCATTCCATTCCACTCCATTCCATTCCATTCCATTCCATGCATTCCATGCATTCCATGCATTCCATGCATTCCATGCATTCCATGCATTCCATGCATTCCATGCATTCCATGCATTCCATGCATTCCATTCATTCCATTCATTCCATTCATTCCATTCATTCCATTCATTCCATTCATTCCCTTCATTCCTTCATTCCTTCATTCCTTCATTCCTTCATCCATTCATCCATTCATCCATTCATCCATTCATCCATTTCATCCATTCATCCATTCATCCATTCATCCATTCATCCATTCATCCATTCATCCATTCATCCATTCATCCACTCATCCAGTCATCCATTCATCCATTCATCCATTCATTCATCAGACATACATCATACATACATACATACATACAGACACACACACATACATACATACATACATACAGACAACACACATACATACATACATACATATACATACATACATACATACATACATACATACAGACACACACATACATACATACACACATACATACATACATACATACATACACACACAGAGACATGGAGACATACAGACATACAGACGTACAGACATACAGACGTACAGACATACAGACATACATACATACATACATACAGACACACACACATACATACATACATACATACAGACACACACACACATACATACATACATACACACATACATACATACATACAGACACACACACATACATACATACATACATACATACATACAGACACACACACATACATACATACATACATACATACATACAGACACACACACATACATACATACACACATACATACATACATACATACATACATACATACATACAGACACACACATACATACATACATACATACATACATACATACATACATACATACATACATACATACATACATACATACATACATACATACATACATACATACATAAGACATACATACATACATACATACATACATACATACATACATACATACATACATACATACATACATACATACATACATACATACATACATACATACATACATACACACACACATACATACATACATACATACATACATACAATAGATGTATCTATGTCGACCAGTTCATTGGACTGTTACCTTCTGCACTGCCAATCTCATAAGGTTCCGGGGCGTACGGCTGTGTCGCCTCATTCAAGGACCATGACTCCATGTCATGGGTTGTCTCAAAATATGTTGGATGCCCCAAACCGGCACTTTTCATGGGGAAAATGATGATTCATCAGAAAAATCAAAGGGATATCCCAAAATGTCAGTTTGAACTTCGAAAATATGGGAAAGTATTGGGAAACCAATGATGAACAATAACCAATTTGCCGATACCAAATTTTGAGACCAGCCCACAGGACCCCACGATGTCGTTTGAGATGTTGCGTGCACTGCGTGCACAGTTTGCTTTGCAGCTGGCCAGTTTTCTGTGAGGACAAGAAGACAGGGGACACGATGGCAGCACGCGCAGCCGCATTTGGGGGCACCTTGACATCTCGGGTTGCTGAGTTTGACCTCCCAAGGTCAAGAAAATTACCAATGCGTTTGACGACCTTGTACGGACCCTCGGAGCTTTAGTGCAACTTGTGGAGCTGCACTGGTTGAGCGGGTGACAATGGCTGAAACGTATTTTTTTTTGATGCATCCTTGACGAGAGAAGCCACTGGACTGCCAAGGTTGATGGCAAGCGAATCCTGCGCGAGGTCAAGCTCCTGCGTCAGCTCGATCATGTTGACGTCTTAGCGAGACCCGAGCCATCCTGAGCCACGAGTTACGAGACCCTGCAGCGCAGCAAGGACAATATCATCAGGATCCTTGACATGTACCCACCTGCTGGACCAGACTTCGAGGCCAACGTGTACATGGAACCCCCATGGAAATGGCATGCTTTATCATGTAAATTATAATACGTTGCCACAAAGAAGTTACTGAGTTACTGTATAATAAGTGATTTTCGGACACCAAATCATCATATCGTTGTGGTATGACTGTATATCCCATCATTTCCAATTGTTGGTATTTATCATATTATTTTTCCATCTCCTCAAAAAAAATTGTGTTTTGCAGCCTGGGACGCCAGGACATCTACATTGTAACCGATCTCATGGAGACAGCGGCTTGGCTGGATGGCTTGATGGGTTTCTTGGGGGTGGGGAATACACATCCACCAAGCAACATCCACTGGCAGCCAAGCATGGTGCAGAAAGTGAAAGTGGATAGAAGATGACAGATTGTGAAAGATGAGGAGAGATCGTGAAGTCATCCATCAAAGTTGATGAATGTGGGAGTTCGGCCGCTCTTTTCAACGAACGTTGTATTTGTTTGAACTCCAAACCGCACGTCGTTAGATTGCAGGATCTCCACAGGGTCATCTACTCCAAACAACCCTTGACAGAGGCGGTGATGCAAATTGGATTCAATATTCCAAAGCAACACCACTTCGTATTTTTGCAAACCTGTTGTGAAAGATTGATGCAAGAACATTTCATGGACATGTCCTCATTTTTCTGCTGTAGCATGGCCTGGTCTTAGACTGTCACAGGAACATCATCAGTACTTTGTGCATCAAGTTCTACGAGGACTGGAGCATCTGGAGATGGAGCTTGCACTGTGGTCATCTGTCACGGCTTGGACCTAGGCTTGGCGTATCTGCACAGTGCGAGCATTGTGTGTGGCCCTCAATCAAACCACGACTCGGACTCAGAGGCAACAGCGGCAACAGCGGCAACAGAAAAGAAGTGATACTATCCGACTATCCAGGATATCCAGGATATGTGGGAGATGCATCATTTATAGTGGATTTACCCATTAAATATAGTGATTTTCCATAGCTTTTTGTTAGTTTACCAGAGGGTAAACCATTTGGTGCACAGAGGTGCAGCGAAAAACAGCGACTCGCTGAGGCATCGAGACATCAAGCCATCGAATCTTTTGGAAACTGCCTCAGCGATGGATTGCGTCCATCACTGCATCCTGATGCTGAGTGAAAAGAGTCGGTTTTTCCAAAGATAGGGTATAACATGTATAACATTTTTTTTGATGGTTGAAAATCATCCCTTATGAAAAAGGGAATAAATAGGTGGTATCCGGCATTTCCGAACAAAACCATATTTGAGGAACAAAACTGGAAGAAAGCTGGAGTTAAAGCAGCAAGGTCAACAAAAACTGCGACCTGAAGATCTGTGACTTTGGACTGGCACGTGTACGGGTCCAAGATGGGCAACGTTGCACATCACTTTGGGGTCTAAGAAAAGGACATAGACCAATTGAGCAGAGTTCAAAACCCCTGTTGTTTGTGGGGATGTACTATCCATGTCTATCCAATATCTTGGGGACTGTCACAATCTATGGACAAAAATACGCCGTACGGAGCATTGTGGCTCTTCCCCCTACAAATTGCACCCCACGCCACGCGGAGCTTCCCAGGTGCTCGCAACGGAGTCAGATGAAGCCGCAGGGCGCACGGACTATGTGGTCACTCGCTGGTATCGTGCTCCCGAGGCCATCGATTGGGGGAAGTCAGACATGGCTTAGGGCTGCGACGTGCGACCTGAACTTGATATCTGCTATGAGTCATATGAGTCAGAGTCTATTTCTTCGCCACAGGGCCCATGTCATAAATGAGTGGACCTTGCCATGAGCGAATGGAGACTGCTGTGAGCAATTGGACTGAAAGGTCATGCTTCATTCTGCGGAGTACACAGTCGCCATCGACGTATGGGCAGCAGCCTTACCATCGAGAGGTTCGCGTTTTGCCGAGCTTCGCTGTGTGAAGTTCGCGGCAACATGAGGCGGTGGGCTGCATTCTGTGCGAGCTCATCAATCGCAAACCTCTCTTCGCAGGCACCTGGCAGCACCTTCGACCTAGTGGCTTGTACTTGTTGTAAATGGATTTTGATCCCCACTCAGAAATATATAGTCAATTTTTGGTAGGTTATGACTTATGACAATTATACCATCATATACCCCCCAGATGAAAAAACGGGAGATCGTAGGACGTCGCAGGACAAAGGGACATAGCAACACCATACACCACATGTCACGCCACGCCGGGAATCGCGGGGAAACCAGCCAGGTAAGGATCATGTGGATCAGATCCGCAAGATCATCAGCACATTGGGCACACCGACTGAGGCGCCTGCGAACTGGCTTTGGATCACAGATGTTCACAGGTTTTCAAAGAGATTTCAAATGGATTCATGTGGATTCATGCCAATTTCATAAACCATCCCCAGTTTTGATCCCAATGGTGAGGTTTCTGAAATTGGGTGTACCACATCGGAGTATCATTTGGATTATCTTGGATCATTGGTAGAATTCTGAAGACTTGGGGAGGCGGAAAGCCTATGGTTGCCCAAGGGAGGCACAGCCCGAGGATTCCTGGCGAAATGCCCGGCTGCACCCAGGGTGATCTCCCCAGACCTGACGGTAGGATCCGATGGAGGATCCTGGAGCCCCAACTGCCGAGGTCAACTGGAAGCAGACTCTCCCAACTGCCAGTGAAAATGCCATTGAGGCTGGTGATGGCTGGTGATGGCTGGGGCTGGTGATTTTATCTGGCGCTAAAATATTGAGGGAATGGGCTTACCATTGTTTGCGCACCCGAAAACATGGAAGACGTTTTCTTGCTGTGTCGCTACGGGCTCCGAGATAGTCAGGTGGTTTCGAGGATGGTGACATTTGATCCTACTGTTCGAATCAGTGTAGCAGACACTCTGCGACTCAAGCAGGGAGCTGAGGAGCTAAGGGGACAGCCAAGCGTTGCCAAGCATCGCCCAGCTGAGCGCGCCTAACGCTACATCTGATTTTGAGGTATTTTGACCACTTGTTTGACGAGGAGGACATGGTTCACGATACTTGCCCTCCTCCCGGTGTGAATCTTCCTCACTTTTCCAGATCCTGATTAGCGTGCCATGATATTTTTTGAGGGTCCATGACCGTCATGACTGAGGCAACAAGAAGATTGACTGGAGCTTTGACAACTTTGAACCAACTAAACCAGTGCCCCAGCTTCACCATGAGTTCTTTCCCTTTGCCGCTTTGCCCGGCTTTTATTCTTTCCATGTCTCCCGGCGTCTCCCTGCCCAGCTCCTTCAAAGCTATGTCTACTGCGAGCTCGCAAGCTTTCACTCCGAAATTGTCGAACGAGACAAAGATTTGCCCACGCCTTGGAGATTGAGAGTTGTGACAATGACGCTCGCATGGTTACATGGTTACGTGGAAAGCATGGCTGCACAGTGAGGCTAGCTGCTCGTGGCATAGACAAGTTGCTGAATGCAGGGAAACAGCCAAAGGCTGATCCTCCACGGTCACTTTGAACACATCAAGTGGACAGGGTTAAAAAAAGATGCGTTGAAGTGGGACTCTGCCTCATCACCTGTTTGGAAACACTCCAAATCCAAGTTCCATGTTTGCTGACTTTCGTGTTCTGCCAGTGCTAGTCCAACTGTGAACTCACTCTGAACAGTCAGCCGTTCCTCTCAAGCTGCTATTTGGTCAGCGAGCCCTGCCAACAATGATCGCCAAACATTTTTTGAACTCGTTGCTTGCTGGCAGAGAGACAGAGATCCGAATAGGATCTCCAAGCCAATTGTGTGACCTTGTGTGATCTCGCTTCGCTTGCTCAGCTGAGGCACTGCAATGACTCGCCGTCAACAGCAACAAAGGACTCTCGCAGGAAGTTCAGAAGAAGGTGTGGTGAGCCAAACTCATTGCAGCGCAAGCAGCACCTAGAGATTGCATAATTAGATCCCACATCATTTGTTTACACGGAAAACCACCAGGACTTTTCCATTTTTTTTTAGCAATTTTTGGCCATTTTGGCCCGTGAGGCACTCCTTGAGCTACAAACAAATTGAAGCCTGGGACAGCGAGGGCTCCGAAGAGGTGCCGTGGAGTTTTGAATTGGCCGAAGAATTGGCAAAACCTGGGGAAAATGATGGGAAAATGATGGAAAAATGATGATAATCTGATAATCCATAATAATCCATCAATCCGAGATTTTTAAAATCTATTAACATTGATTAAAATTGGATGTTCTCACCTTTTCAGACGAAGTTTTTTTGGATGTGTAAAAAAAACAACGCCACTCACCCGATCCTCCTCCAAGAGCAACCGTTCATGTCTAAGGACAGAGTGGACAGATCGGGAACCTGCTTCATTTGGCTGAAGCTGCTGTTTTGATGATTGTTGCAGCCGATGTAGTCCCGCTACTCTAGTCAGTGTGACGCCCCTGCAGCCCCATCGAATGTATGGTGGTGCCTGCTTGGCCTCGTAGAGAGAACTTTGTTGCAATGGCACAAAGTGCCACTTTTGACGTTTGTGTATTTTCCCCATCTGCAATCAATGAAGTGCATGGGCTGGCAGTCTTGAGCAAGACTGACTTGTCTGTTCTAAACAGGAACAGATCCATAAGTTTTCTTCTAGGAATTATTAATTGGGACTGATTTGACAGCCCCTGGTTCGCTCATTGAGCCGACAACTCAAGGTGTAAGTGTAAGACTTATAATGCTGCCGAATTCTTCAGCTAGGATTTGTAAGCAATTCTTGTTGCATGACAGCTGAAGTTGTTTCTCAAGGCAGATGCAGAAAAAAAACACCTTTTTGCGACGTGGCATTCGCGGGCTGTTCACCCGGCCACTTATGCATGCCTGGTTTTATTCGACATCCATCACCAACAATATTTCTTTTCTGGATTGAATTTTGGAATCTGTAATCCGTATCGTATCGTATTGTGTGCATGTATGATGGAAATGGAATGCGATGTAGTGCGATGTAATGTAATGTACTGTCATGTAATGTCATGCAATGTACCATCCTGCACCGTGCTGTACTGCACTGTACTGTATGGTTCTGTTTGGCAGTGTGTGGTACTGTATGGTACTGCATGTGTGTTACTGCTTATATCTTACTGCATTCATGTTGCTGTACGGCATGTTGCATCATGTTGTGTGATGTTATGTTCATATATGGTCTGTTGTGTTATCTGATGTTATGTTGTGTTACCAAGTGTTTTTTTTTTTTTTTAAATTTAATGTTATGTTATGTTATGTCATGTCATGTTATTCATTGTTATTCTGTTCTGTTATGTCATGTTATTATGTCATGTTATGTTATGTTATGTCATGTCATGTTTGTATATACGTATCGTATATATTATATTATATTACATTACATTATATTATATTATATTATATTTAAACGTACGCACTACACATGCGTACATATGACCCACACACACACACATATACACACACCCTTGTGCATGTATATATATATATAGACATATGTATATATATATATATGTATATACAAAAATAACACACACGCAGTGTATATCTGCATATGTATATGGTCATGGATATGGACATGTAGATGTGTATGTGTATGTATATGTACACGTGCATGATTGTGTATATGTACACGTATATGTACATTATAGATTGTTTACACGTCATAGAGCAATGTCTAATTCTCTGAGAGAGCTTCACTGGTCCTTCCATCTCCCCCTCGACCACCCTGGTGGGCAAACTCTGGATCAAACCCTGACAATTTTTTTAAGGTCTAGGGCAGGAAAAAAGAACCACTCAAACTATGTATGTATCTCTATATATCTGGTAGTCAATATAAGTCTATCCTATCTAAGAATCTAGGATGTATTTTGGTAGTTTATTGCAACCGGGGAATGTGAGAGTGCGCTGCCAGGGAGTTTCTTTTTGCAAAGAATCTCTGCATATTTTGTCTTTGTTTGCTGACAATGAAGCAACTTGATTTGATGTTGGCATTTGATACTGTCACAGCATGGTTTGTGGCTGATGCTATCGTTCCCACATGCAGCTGCGCGAGCCGGAATCGCGTACCTCGACCTGGTTGGCAAACGTGAATGGTACGGCTTGTTGCAAATTGCATGGTACCAAGTCGCTACTGGAGTTTGTAAGTGTCTGTGTGGGATCTCGACATGGTGCAGATGGGCACACTGCTTCGTTGAATTGTGTGCACGTTCAGACTTTACGATCTCCAGATTCTCAATTTGAATGCAGATTTACTGTATATACTCCTCTTTTGCGAATGCTTTTCCAAAGCTAGAGGCCAACTTATTTGCATTTCGGAATAATATTTTCCTAACAATATCACCGCCAATCGCAAGATGGAAACCCACCTACACTTTCAGTCCATCCTCCCTTGGTGTGACAGACGTTTACATGGTGACACTTCGTTTCCTCATGTTTCCACGTTTTCTGAAGCTTCGAGGTTGAACTTCCTGGTGATTTGACAGTTATGGAAGGATCACCCGAGCTGCAACGCATTGAAAGAGAAATGGAGGACGATTTGCAGCTGGGGTTTAGGGGTCCATGTTGGTGTGGAAATTGATTCTGTTAAGAAAGAGGTCATTTGACTTGACCTGTTTTTCCCAAACAGCGTAAGCTAATGGGGTCTTCAGCCCAGAATAGCTCCGGTGTGCACTGGTGCAGGCACCGGGTCAGGTTCAACGAGGTTCCGGAGAAGGTTCCAGAGGTTCCGGAGAAGGTCTGGGAGGCTTCGGTGCAGAGCCAGGTGAGGTTCGACAGGGTTCCGGAGAAGGTTCCGGAGAAGGTTCCGGAGAAGGTCTGAGAGGCTTTGGTGCAGAGCCAGGTCAGGGTTCCAGAGAAGGTTCCAGGAAGTCTTGCTGCAAAGCCAAGTCAGGTTCAATGGGTTCCGGAGAAGGTTCCGGAGAAGGCCTGCAGAGCCAGGTCAGATTCAACACGGTTTCGGAATGTTTCGGAGAAGGTTCCGGAGAAGGTCTGGGAGGCTTTGGTGCAGAGCCAGGTCAGGTTCAACAGGGTTCCGGAGAAGCTTCCGGAGAAGGTTCCGGAGAAGGTTCCAGGAAGCCTTGGTGCAGAGACAGGTTAGGTTCAACAGGGTTCCGGAGAAGGCTCCGGAGAAGAATCTGGAGAAGGTTCTGGGAGGCTTTGGTGCAGAGTCAGGTCAGGTTCAACAGGGTTCCGGAGACAAGGCCTGCGAGGCTTTGGTGCAGAGCCAGGTCAGGTTAAACAGGGCTCCGGAGAAGGTTCGGGAGAAGTTTCCAGGAAGCCTTGGTGCAAAGCCAAGTCAGGTTCAACGGGTTCCGGAGAAGGTTGCAGAGAAGGTCCCGGCGGTCCTGGAGAAGGTTTTGGGAATCTTTGGGCCAGGTCAGGTTCAACAGGTTCAACAGGGTTTCCAGCGCTTGGCTTCGCAGCACGCCTCAGAAAGATTTGTAAAGATAAAACGCTGCGGCTGTTGGGGATACCACCGAAGCTTACTTTTTTTGAAATCCAAGACTTTGACTTGTGTTGCCTGGCCGACTGCAAGATACTCGTACATATTAAATATCACATTTGAGCACCAGGCAGCAGCGATGGAGCGAGAGAACTGGCAGAAGCAAGTCACCACAATGCTTTACAATGCAGAGGCACTGCGAGTGCGGTATTGAGTGTTTCATTTTCCAGTGCGTGGGTTCTAGGGCTTTACTACAACGGCACACTGAGGCTCGAAAACCTGTTATGGATCAGCAAACACATCATTTAGGATTATTTGAGCAGGCATTCTCAGACAAGGGTAGGTGTAAGTCATGCAATTGACTGCAAGCTTTATGTATGCCCAACATCAAAAAAACCGACAAGTGTAAGTGCCCAAATCCACAACCTCGTGAACAGCCTCTGCGGTGGAGGTACTTTATCGACAGATCAACGATACAGGCAGGAATCTGCTGGTGGCAGGCAGGAGGTTGCCAGAAAATGATTCTGATGTGTAGTGATGATATTTGATGTTGTGGGATACACTACTTGTTGGGGAGAAGTTGTGATCAGGAAGATCCCTTAAAGTTGCTAGGAAGCCAATGTTTGTTATCATTAGATCCGTCTTGTTTCTTTCTTTTGTGCCCTTGTTGAATTACACCAAGGATTGACATGTAACATACATTTCCATCAGTCATGTTTGCAGTCTCATGCTTATTTGTGTGTGTCTTGAACTTGGAGTACCCCTTATCACCATTGGTGTCGCCATTCAAAATGACCAATCATTAGACTTGGATGATTTTAGGGTCCCCCGCGACTCAGCAAATCTCCAAATCACAAACATTTGATTATTGAATCTCAGATATTGCATGGTTAAATCTGTATGATAAGATGGTTAAATTCCCCATCTGGCCTCATCCCCATCTGCTTTTTCTGGCAGGACCTGACTTTGATGGAGAACTAACAGCCTTGGACCAACAGCTTGGAGTCTGGAAAAGGTGCCATGCTTTTTCCATGATTTTTAGTCATGTTGGCCAGAACTCGCTTTTTTTCTTGAAGAACTGGGATATTTCACATTTTGAAAGCGGGGGTTGACTCCCGAACTTGGAGACACCAGAGCGAAACTTGGGATTTCCGACTTCATTCGCAAAGCGAGGCGGAAAATTGCGATGAACGGCTCCCCTCTACATCGGGATGTGTCAAGACATGTCAAGACCAATGGCACCAGCTTAATGCTGATAAACATCCATATATATGGGTGAGTCTGAAAATGTGTAGACCACCCTCAAATGGAACATTTACTGGGGATAGTGATAACAATCCATTCGACCTGGGGGTACAATATTTTTAGACAAACCTATCTGATCCTATATGGTGGATTCTTAAAATAGGGCTACCCCTCTTTCTCATCCATTTGAATGTGATTTTTCCATTATAAACCGACCATTTTGGGAAACCCCGAATTTTGGGAAACCCCCAATTTTGGGAAACCTCCAATTTTGGGAAAGCCCTATATGAGCTATTTTGATCTATTTTGGCAAGGATGGCAATGGCGTCCGAGCCGAGACCAATGTCGCCGTGCGGCGAGACCGAGAGGAGCGAGACCAATGTTTGGGCGCCTGAAATGACGGTGCTCAGTCAGAGCCCATGCTGATTTGGGGGTTTAGGTTTCCTAGGGATATGATCCAGAAATGATGGTTGATGGTTTTTGTGGAGTTATACTGACTAGCTCAAA
This sequence comes from Cladocopium goreaui, assembly GCA_947184155.2. Classification (NCBI taxonomy): domain Eukaryota; class Dinophyceae; order Suessiales; family Symbiodiniaceae; genus Cladocopium; species Cladocopium goreaui. The sequence continues at coordinate 947,847 of CAMXCT020000047.1, read as the reverse complement.
ATGGATCAATGGAAAAATCCAACATGCGAACCCCCCAACAAATGAATAGAAGGGGATGACGAAAGAAGACATTCCGATGCAGCTGACAGCTTGCTGATAGTTTGTTCATTGCATGTTTTTCCTTTCAAAATTTCATAAGGGAATTTCTAGTGGTTTCAGACCAGATTGGATATTCATGGGTTTTCTCTAGATTGCGAATATGGAATCCCCAATCTCCAAGCAGTGAAAATAGACCAGTCCATCACGAGGTTCTCCAAGTTCTGGCGAGACGTGTTCGGACACTTCGCCTTGGCCTGCTGGGGTGCTCAAGAAATCATGGAAGATGGTGTCTAGAAATGCGATCGTTCTCCACAAGACCTAAGACCCTGAAAAGAGGTGCAGCTCCTTTCCTAAGGGGAGGAGGGTCACGCAGCACGCCGATGGAAAAAGATCACTTGCGCCGACATTGACATCAATATACACTTCAGGAACCCTTTCCTCTACCAAGGTTCAACAATTTAAGTTCTACTTTTAGGGTACTTGGGGCTTGGGCGTGACATTGGGGCTTGGAAATGGCTTGGGGGAAGTTGGGTGGATCTTGCCAACACATGTAGCTATACAGTATGTATATATATATATATACATGTAGAGGCAACACTTCACCATGTACAGATTCAGCCATGTAGGAAGAGATTTGTGGGGGACTTGGGGGCTTGCAGGGACTTGGGGGAACTTTGGGGGCTGGGTAGTTTCTGTTGCCTGCTTATCATTGATGGCAGCAGAGGTGCCCCAAATTCGGGCCGCAGACCCCGAAGACCCCGAAGACGCCGAAGACCCCGAAGACCCCGAAGACCCCGAAGACCCCGAAGACCCCGAAGACCCCGAAGACGCCGAAGACGCCAAAGACCCCGAAGATGCCCGAAGACGCCGAAGATGCCCGAAGACGAAGAAGACGCCGAAGACGCCTGAAGACGCGGAAGACCCCGAAGACCCCGAAGACCCCGAAGACCCCGAAGACGCCGAAGACCCGAAGACCCCGAAGACCCCGAAGACCCCGAAGACCCCGAAGACCCCGAAGACCCCGAAGACGCCGAAGGCGCCGAAGACGCCGAAGACGCCGCAGGGTTCCGAACAGGAGTTTAGAAACTAACTCCAGATTTCATTGTGTTGTTTTACTCCGACCGTGTCCAACCAACCCCAAAATTGTCATTTTGATCTATCTTGAGCCATGTTTTATTTACCTCCCTCGACCCTACAACACAACACGTTCAACATATGAAGCAAGTTGACCTGTCAAGTCATTCTGATAGTCATTCTTATAGATTTAATCCCTTCTCCACACAAAACACTATGTTCAACATATGAACCAACTTGGCATCTTGAGTCATGTTTGAAATGTCTTTTCCTTCCCCTACAACAAGACAATACGTTGAATAGATGAAGAAAGATTGCATCTTGAGTCGTGAGTGAAATTTGCAACTCGTCGACCCCACAATGCAATACGTTCAACGTATGAAGAAAGTTGACATGTGGAGTCCTTTTTTGAAATTTATCCCCCCTGGACCCAACCAAGCAATATCTACATTCTGGCCCCTACAAAACACTACATTCAACCTCGTTCAGCATGAACAAGCCATCTCGAGCCATGTTTAACATGTCCTATCCCTACCTTTGCAAACCAATACGTTGAATATATGAACAAAGTAGAAATGTCACGTCATCTTTATATTTTGAACTCCTCTCCTTCCCCTGAGAAACAATACCTCGAACAAACCAAAGAATGGGCTTCCTGAGTCTTTCGAAATTTACAATTCCGTGACCCTACACTGCAATACCTTGAACATGTGATCATAGTTGGCATTTTGAGTCATTGTTATGATTTCTTCCCCTTCCCCCCTGCCCTGTACAAACCGCTACGTTCAACATATGACCCAACTTGGCATCTTGAGTCATTTTTGAAATATACCCCCTCAACTTTTGAATATATTGAACACATGTGAATAAATGGAGTAAATTGACATGTCGAGTCCGAGTCATCAATATTTTTTTGCGCTTCCGACGCTACAAAACAATATGTTGAACCAACAAAATTGTCATCTCAAGTCATTTCTAAAATTTACCCGCCCCTCGACCCTACAAGGCAATACATTCAACATATTAAACCAACTTGGCATCTTGAGTCATGTTTAACATGTTCTTTTTCCTCCCCTGCATATGATTGCCTTGAATATTGAACACATTATGTCAATTTCTTGCACCCCCAAACCCCCACAAAACAAATCAAAACAATACATTTGAAAGAAGAACAAAACTTCTATCTTGAGTTCTTTTTCCCCACCTGCCAGGTGAAGGTTTCTAGATTTTAACAAAGGTGCGACTCCTCCCTCTTCTTCCTCTTCTTCCTCTTCTTCCTCTCCTTCCTCTCCTTCTTCCTCTCCTTCTTCCTCTCCTTCTTCCTCTCCTTCTCTCCTTCTCTTTTTCCTCGCCGGCTGTGGATGCTGTGGAGTGCGGCTCGACCTGAGTGCCATGCCGCGAGATCAGGATGCCTGGACCCGACAGCCATATCGCGCGCTCAGGAGGCTGTGGAGCGCGCCTGGACCCGAACAAACAGAACGGCAGAATATACGTCAGATACAATGCCAGAAAGAATGTCAGATAGAATATCAGAATATATTTGCCATAAATACTTCCAGATGGTATGTCATAAACTATGTCAGAACATATAGCGCGTAAGAGTGGGAATAAATTACCTTCCATCAGCTCTGCAAAGCAATAGGTTCAACATATATTATATGAACAGTTGACACATTTAGTCAGTGTTATATAGATTTTCAAACACATCCCCTACAAGGCAATACGTTCAACATGTAAACGAACTGGGCATCTTGAATCATGTTGAACATGTCCTTTCCTTCCTCACAAAACAACACGTTGAATTTATGAACAAAGTCAAAAGTGTTGATTTATTTTCACATATTTCAGCCCCCCTACCCTACCCTACAAAACAATACGCTGAACAGACGAAGGAAATTGGCATTTTGAGTCAATTTTGTGATTTACCACCCATCGACCCTACCAGGTAATATGTTGAACTTGTGGAAAAAGTTGACTGGCTAAGTTCTTCTGATCGGTTTACCTCATCAAAACACTACGTGTAACATAGTTGAACAGTTGAACATATGAACCATCGTAGCATCTTGAGTTACGTTTAAAATATCTTTTCCTCCCTTGCAAAGCAACACGTTGACTATGAACACAGATGAGGGGTTAAGTCAGTTCATTTTTTTTATGCCCCCCCGCCACAAAACAGTATGAATGTTGAACACATGAAACAAATTGAGATCTTGAGCCAGTTTTGAAATCTATTCCCCCCTGACCTTACCATGAAGTTGACATGTTGAGTCGAGTCATTGCTACAAACTTACCGGCCTGTCCCCTACAAAACACTACGTCCGTTCAACATTAGAGGTAACTTGGCATCTCGAGTTATGTGATTCAAATGTCATTTCCTTCTCCTATAACAAAACAATACGTTGAACAAATTAAGACAATTCATCTTGAGTCATTTTTGAAAGTTACGACCCCCCGACCCTACACAGCAGTACGTTAAACATGTGAAGAGAATTGGCATATTGAGTCATTTTGTAGATTTCGTCACTGTCCTCTTGAAAGCACTACGTTCAACATATGAACCAACGTGGGCATCCTGAGTCATGTTCTAAATGTATTTATTCTTTATTCCTCGAAAAGCAATACGTTTAATATACGTATGAACAAAGTTGAAATGTTGATTTGTCTTGAAACATTTCACCCCCCCCTCCCTTTCCAATTCATACATTGAACAAATGAAGAAAAATTGCATCTTGAGCCATTTTTGCAGTTTACAACCCCTCGACCCTACAAAATAAAACGATCAGCATACCGAGAAAGCTTACGTGTCGCGTCAGTTTTCAAATTTACCCTTCTCGATCCTACAAAGAACATAGCTGAATTGACCCTACAAATCAATACATTCAACATATGGATCAAGTTGACATGTTGATTCATTCTTTTGGATTTACCTGCCCTGTCCCCTACAAAACATTATATTTAACGTATGAATCAGCATGGCATCTTGACTTATGTGAAAATGTTCCTTGCCTTCCCCTACAACAACACCATACGTTGAACACATGAAAAAAAAAGAATCTTGAGTCATTTCTGAAATTTACAGCCCATCCACCCTACAAAGCAACACGTTGAACATATGGAGAGATTTCGCATGGCGAGTGATGCTTGGAATTTCCGTCCCTTCGACCCTGCCAGACACATGGTTTAAGGTATGAAGAAAGTTGCCATGCGGAGTCATTTTTAAAATTTACATCTCCTTGACCCTACCTAGCTAGCACCTCCTTCCAACAAACTTGGCATATTGAGTCATTGTTAAAGATCTACTCCCGTGTGCCCTACAAAAATATACGTTCAAAGTCGTTCAACAAACAGACCAGTTTGGCATCTTGAGACGTGTTCAACATGTCCTTTCCCATGCAAGTCAGAATCTTGAAGATAGGAACAAAGTTGAAACGTTAAGTCATCTTTTGTCATCCACCCTCCCCCACAAAAACAATATCTTGAACACATGGGGGCAATTCTCAGCTTGAGTCATTTCTCAATTTACCATTTTTTCAATTTATTCCCCTTTTTCGGCCCTACAAAGCAATATGTTCAACGTTGGAAGAAAGTTGACATGTGGAGTCGTTGTTGCAAATTTCCCCCCTCGACCCTACAAAACAATACGTTCATTGTATGCGGAAAGTTACCACATGGTGTCATTCCGAAAATTTACCCCCCCTCGAACCTTCAAAACCATATGGTTGATTCAACATATGAAGAAAGTTGACATGTTGAGTCATTGCTATAGATTTATCTTCCGGCCCCCTACAAAACACTTTGTTCGACATATGAACCAACTTGGCATCCTGAGTCATGTTTGAAATGTCTTTTCCTTCCCCTACAACAAAGCAAGACGTTGAACGAACAAAATTGGAACCTCAAGTCATGTTTGGAATTTACGTCGCCTGGACCACACACAGCAATACATTCAACATATGGATCAAGTTGACATGTTGATTCGTTCTTTTGGATTTACCTGCCCTGTCCCCTACGAAACGCTATGTTTAGTGTATGAACCAGCATGGCATCTTGACTTATGTCAAAATGTTCCTTGCCTTCCCCTACAACAAGACAATACGTTGAACACATGGAAAGAAAGGCATCTTGAGTCATTTCTGAAATTTACAGTCGCCCGACCCTACAAAGCAATACGTTAAAAAACGGTGAAAGTTGACACGTCGAGTTATTTTTTTAAATTTGGCCCCCCTCGACCCTACAAAGCAAACGGTTGAACAAGTGCAGAAAATTGACATGTGGGGTTATTTTTGAAAAATAATATCCTCTCGTCGAGTCCACAAAGCAGTACCTATAATATATGAACAAAGCTGACATGTTGAGTCGTTGTTTTGAAGTTTGAATGTACTCCCTCCATCTCCCCCCATCCCTTTAAAACGCTACCCTCAACATATCAACCAATTTGGAATCTTGAGTCATTGTTATGTTTTTTCCCCGCTGTCCCCTACAAAAACACTACGTTCAACATATAAAACAACTTGGCATCACCACCATGTTTAAGGTGTCTTTTCCTTCCCCTGGAAATTATTACGTTGAATAAATTATATAACAAAATGAAATGTAATCATTCTTATATTCGTTAATTCCTTCTCCTACAGCAAGCCAATATGTTGAACATGTGAAGAACATTGGCATCTTGAGCCATTTTTGAAACTTATCTCCCTCGACCCTACAAAGCAATAGGTTTAGCATATGAGTCATTGTTATAGATTTAACATGATTTAACCCCTTCGACCTCACAAAACAATACGCTCAACAGAATATGTGGGGTAAATTGTTGAAATTTCCCAGGGGCGTCAAAACGGACAAAGATCTCCTGTGGCAGTCGTATACAGGGTGGTCAGGGGGTCGTCAGGGGTCGTCAGGGGGTCGTCAGGGGGTCGTCAGGGGTCGTCGGGTGCAGGGGTCGTCGGGTGCAGGGGTCGTCGGGGTACAGGGGTCGTCGGGGTTCGTCAGGGGTCGCAAGGGTCGTCGGGGTTGTCAGGGGTCGTCAGGGGTCGTCAGGGTTCATCGGGGTCGTCAGGGTCGTCAGGGGTCGTCAGGGGTCGGTTGGGTTCGTCGGGGCGTCGGGGTCGCAGGGGTCGTCGGGGTCGTCGGCAGATTCTGGATCGAGGTCGTCAGGGTCGTCAGGGGTTGTCAGCTGAAATTGGACAATTGCTGTTGCCATCTCTGGTGCTTGTTCCACTGCCCAAATCCACGTGTTCTATGCCAGCTTTCTCAGGGTTTTGTGCTGAGATGCAACACTTTTTGTGAAGTTTTCGCATCTAACGAAAGCGTGCTTGATTTACTTACATTCTCTAGTTGCCAGTGTCTGGGTGGATTATGCATTGATATGCATGAGGGGAGGGGCAGGTCTGAGTCCAACACAGTGACTTTTCACGGAGGGCTATTTTTTTTTTTGGTTTTTTAATTTTTACCCGTTTTCTGGTGAAGGAAGGAAGGAAGGAAAGGAGGAAGGAAGGAAGGAAGGAAAGGAAGGAAGGAAGCAAGCAAGCAAGCAAGGAAGGAAGGAAGGAAGAAATAAACCTTAGGCTACACAAACCCTAAGCCAACCCTAAATAAACTTAAGCCAACTGTAAATAATGCCTAAACCAACACTGAAAAACCCTTAAGCCAGCTGCAAATAACTCTTAAACCAACCTTAGACAAGTTTAAAGGAACCAAATAATTCATACACCAACCTTAAATAAGTTTAAAAGAACCAAGCCCTAAACCCCCAAACCAACTTTACTTAACCCCCAAGAAAACCGCAAACCACCCCCAAACAAACCCCTAAACCAACTTTCAACAAACCCCGAACAAACCCTAAACTAACCAAAGCCAACCCTCAACAAACCCTAAACAAACCAAAAATCAACCATAAATGCATTTCAAACCAGCCACAAATAACCATTAAACAAACCCTAATCCAACCCTACAAAACACTGAAACTAACCCTAAACAAAACCTGAACCAACCCGAAATACACCCTAAACCATCCCCAAATAACTCCAAACAAACCCTAAACCAACCCTGAATAAACCTTAAAGCAACCTAAGCACCCCTCAAAAATAAGCATACAAACCCTAAAGAAACACTAACTAAACCAATCCTAAACAAAGCCTACACCAACCTTCAACACACCCTATCCCAACCGTAAATGCACTTTAAACCAACCCCAATGACCACTAAACAAATTTTATTGTAAATACACCGTAAATCAGCCCTAAATAATACTGAAACCAACCCTAAAGAAACCTCAGACTCCCTAAACAAACTCTTCATCAACCTTCAACAAACTTTAAACTAACCCTAAATGAATCCTAAACCAACCCTAAACAAACCCTAAACCAACCCCTAAACCAATCTTACCCTAAAGAAACCCTAAGCCAGCCTTCAAAAAAACAAACCCACCCAAACTAACCTTTAAACCAACCGTAAATCAACCTGAGGCAAATACCATGAGAGATCCTCCAAGCTCCAAAATGTTACAAATGCCAGTCGAGTGAGAGATCCAAACTCCAAAATACTGCAGACACCATGCTACTGCTAATGAGAGATCCAAACTCCAAAGTGCTGCAAGTACCACGCAAATGGAGATCTAAGCTCCAAAACAGTACGGTGCAAATGCCAGGTAAAACCACCTCAGCCAGAAAACGGGAAAAAAATCCCAAAAAGAAACGGGAACAAAAATCCACCCAAAAAATGCAGCCCATTTGTCACTCGAACCCTTCTTGCCCACCCCTAAGCTCCCTGGACATTTTGAAGCGGTGTTGGAAGCAGATGGTCACGGGCTCAAATCCTGCCAGGTCTCTAGGCAATATCTGTATTCAAAATCCCATCATGTTTCCAGGCTCTGAACCTTAGCTTTCGTTCATCCTCCCCTTAAGTCTGGAGGTACCACATGTTACCACTGGAGTCGATGTTGGGGTTGATTTGCAATGAACAAAAGTTTCAATATAATTTTGCTCATTGACCGGCTCCCTCTGTCTCAAGGCGAGAAGTTGAGAGCCGATGCCTGCCCGGTGACTCATCCCAGCTTGAAGGGCAAATTAGACACATTCCACATCATTCCACCAGCTTCACAGTAGTTCTCATCTTCATCTTTATATCTGGGATGCAAAGATTTCGATCGCGACATATCGCGACCATCCTAGGACACGAGCCGGAACAGACTTGGGCTGTCAACAGTGAGGTTCCATGGCCAGCAACCTCTGTCGATAGCCATGGGATAGCCATGGTTTGCATATGGGGATGGTCCAAATATCCCACAATACCAGGTGACCAAAGTTCAAAAGCCTGGTTAATTGATGATTTATATATATTTATATAAATAAATATATATATATATATTAAAATGTATTATATATATATATAGGAGATTGTACTCACCAACATTTGGGGATAATCACAATCCATGTTTACGGGAATCCTTACCAATCCGCCAGTAGAAAGGGACGACAGAGGGGTTTTGAACTTTTGAACCCTGCTCAAGTTTTCTAATGGCACAATGTGCTAATGCTTTAAACATAACTATCTGCCGAGAAATCCTGACCATTGATGGCCCATTGATGGCTTGTTGGCCCCATCTGTTTCTGTTTAGAGTTGATGGCTTGTCAGTCCCCTCAATGTCGGTGTCACCGAGGCTCATTTCGCCTCGTTGGAAGCGTTGTTGGAGCTTTCATGCACCAGGTGGCTATCCTGAAAATCGCGCTGGTTTCATATCCAAGTTGTAGCCTCCGGTACTCCAACAGCTTGTTATGTAAAATGGGTCAGCATGGCCCATGAGTTCTGAGGCTCTCCATGTTGAGGTCATTTCAGGGATCTCAGTTTTGGTTGACACAGGCAGACCTTCCTCAGCGATTCCGCGTTGCAGCGCTTGCGACTGCTGTTGAAGGTGTGGGCTGCTGGGAAATCCCTAAACTCAATGTTCATTGAGGAAATTTGTCGATATAAATGGAGGAATTTTCCGGCCATGGAGCTGATGAGACCAGAGGCTACTTAATGTTGTCTGGAGAAGAACATGCGCTGTTGTACTGGGGATGACTGCAGTGAACTGCAGTGATGTTTGATTGGAGGCCACTGCTGAACGTTTGAGCATGCTGCTACAGCATCCACGGTTTGTGACCTGCGTTCTGCGTGGAGAAAACTCGGGCGCTCGAGAAAGGGCAGCTCGAACGCAAGATTTTGATTGTCTTTGATACTCTTTGGTCATCTTTGACCACTGGAACACGATGGAACACGGCTACGCCGGCTACGCAATGCTGCACAGTTCGAAGATTTTCAGACTCAGACTTTGGCCATCTTTGGTATTGACAGCATATGGATCAAGGCAAGGTCAGACTGCTGAAAACAGCAAGGCCAGTTGTGCATGACGACGAGCTGCCAGAAACGGAGATTTAAAAGTTATACCGCCGTTACAAGACATTGGCCTGTTCAGCCTATCCATACTTAAATTGCTTATATTTGCTTATTACATCTTATTCTCATCTTATTGCATATTGTATAGGCACCAGCTTTCGGCACTTTTTTTTTGTCCGTGGATCCGATTTCCTCCCAGTGTAGAGCCTTGGGATGGCTCTCACCATGGCCGTGGATGCGACCTGTGACGATGTCGAGACTATCAGCACCTGCAGCGGTGGCAGCGCAGATGACCAGGCACAGGATCCATGGCCGGACACCGACGATGAGTGCTGCTACCCCAAGAGTTACTACCGCCCTCCACGCGACTGTAAGGAGACGGACTGCCTGGCTGAGTTCCTGACAGGGAAAGCGAAATTGCCGATTTGCAAAGGAAGGTTTTTCCATGTTTTTCCATCAATCATTCTTTGTTCAGATCTGTGAAATCTTTGGCAATCTATGTGATATTTCATGAACTTGCTGTTGCACCCTTGTTGCCGCAATTACTCAGGAAAAACACATCGGAGATGCGACTCAACCTTCAGGAGACCCTCAAGTTTAGTAACTGGTTACTGAGTCGGTTACAGAAAGAAAAGGAGAAGAACGCCCGTCGCCCACTTCCAGAGTTGCCAAATGAGGTGGCGACGATGCTGAAAAGGCCGGAGGTTAGAATGTTAAATCCCAGTGTCCGTTGTCATCAAAGATGGCTGGCTGGGAAATTCTCGAGAGACTGGAGGTTTAAATATGTTTTACATGTATATATATATATATATATATATGTAAACATACATAGATATGGGAAGTCATCTACGAATGATATTTATAATATTTATACTGTATAATTTATACTATTTATAATAATTATAATAATTATCATACTTATAATATTTATAATATTTATCATATTTACACTATTTATAATATTTATGATATTTATAATATTTGTAATGTTTAAGATATTGATAGTATTTATGATATTTAGAATATATATATATATATTTAAATACACATACACATACAGAACATAACATAACATTGCAATACAATACAATACAGTGCAATGCACAGTGCAAGGTAATACAGTACAGTACAGTACAATCCAATGCAATGCAATGCATGCATGCATACATTACAGTACATTACATTGCATTACATTGCATTACAATACAATGCAATACAATACAAAATACAATGCAACAAATAGAAATACATACATACCTACCTACCTACCTACCTACAGACAGACAGACAGATAGACGGACAGACAGACAGACAGACAGGCAGGCAGGCAGGCAGGCAGACAGACATTGCAGACATTACAGACATTACAGACATTACAGACATTACATACATACATACATTACATGACATGACATGACATGACATGACATTACATTACATTACATTACATACATTACACACATACACACACATACATACATGCATGCATGCATACATACATGCATGCATGCATACATACATGCATGCATGCATGCATGCATACATACATACATACATACATACATACATACATACATACATACATACATACATACATACATCACATACATCACATACATCACATACATCACATACATCACATACATCACATACATCACATACATCACATACATCACATACATCACATGCATCACATGCATCACATACATCACATACATACATACATACATACATACATACATACATACATACATACATACATACATAGATACATACATACATACATACATACATACAGACATACAGACATACATACATACATACATTACATTACATACATAACATACATAACATACATTACATACATTACATACATTACATACACTACATACACTACATACATTACATACATTACATACATTACATACATTACATACATTGCATACATTGCATACATTACATACATTGCATACATTACATACATTACATACATTGCATGCATTACATACATTACATACATTACATGCATTACATACATTACATACATTACATACATTACATACATTACATACATTACATACATTACATACATTACAAACATTACATACATTACATACATTACATACATTACATACATTACATACATTACATACATTACATACATTACATACATGACATACATTACATACATTACATACATGACATACATTACATACATTACATACATTACATACATTACATACATTACATACATTACATACATTACATACATTACATACATTACATACATTACATACATTACTACATTACATACATTACATACATTACATACATTACATACATTACATACATTACATACATTACATACATTACATACATTACATACATTACATACATTACAAACATCACATCACATCACATCACATCACATCACATCACATCACATCACATACAGACAGACAGACACACACACAGACATACAGACATACATACATACCTACATACTTACATACCTACATACACATATACATACAGACATACATACATACCTACATACCTACATACCTACATACATACATACACATACATACACATACATACACATACATACACATACATACAGATACATACACATACAGACACATACAGACACATACATACACATACATACACATACATACACATACATACATACATACACATACATACACATACATACACATACATACACATACATACACATACATACACATACATATACATACATATACATACATATACATACATATACATACATACATCCACATACATGTACATACGTATACATACATACACATACATACACATACATACACATACAAATACATACATATACATGCATATACATACACATACATATGCATACGTTACAAGTACATACAAATACATACAAATACATACAAGTACATACAGATACATACAAATATATACAAATACATACAAATAAATACAAATACATACAAATACATACATACATACATACATACATGCATGCATACATACATACATACATACATCCATACCATACATACCATACATACCATACATACCATACATACCATACATACCATACATACCATACATACCATACATACCATACATATCATACATATCATACATATCATACATATCATACATATCATACATATCATACATATCATACATATCATACATATCATACATATCATACATATCATACATATCATACATATCATACATATCATACATATCAAACATATCAAACATATCATACATATCATACATACATACATACATACATACATACATACATACATACATACATACATACATACATACATACATACATACATACATACATACATACATACATACATACATACATACATACATACATACATACATACATACATACGGGAGAAGCATCAAAAAAATATAAATGCATCAAAAAAAATATAAATGCATCAAAAAAAAATAAATGACCATGAAGAAAGGAGGGAAGGAGGAAAGGAGGGAAGGAGGGAAGGAGGGAAGGAAGGAAGGAGGGAAGGAGGGAAGGAAGGAAGGAAGGAGGGAAGGAGGAAAGGAGGGAAGGAGGAAAGGAGGGAAGGAGGGAAGGAGGGAAGGAGGAAAGGAGAAAAGGAGGGAAGGAAGGAAGGAAGGCAGGCAGGCAGACAGGCAGGCAGGCAGGAAGGAAGGAAGGAAGGAAGAAAGGAAATAAGGAGGGAAGGAGGGAACGAGGAAAGGAGGGAAGGACGAAAGGAAGGAAGGAAGAAAGGAGGGAAGGAGGAAAGGAGGGAAGGAGGAAAGGAGGGAAGGAGGAAAGGAGGGAAGGAGGAAAGGAGGGAAGGAGGGAAGGAGGGAAGGAGGGAAGGAGGGAAGGATGCAAGGGGGGAACGAAGGGAAGGAAGGAAGGAAAGAAAGAAGGAAGGAAGGACCATGCGTGCAGTCAACACTTGCAGCTTGCAGCCACCACGGGCAGCGTGCAAAGTGCTGCTGAGCTGCTAGAGCTGAGGGGGTTCCAAAACTATTTTCTGGCCTTGTTCGGGCCTCGTTTTGGCATCGTTTTTGGCCTCGTTCGGAACCCGTTGCAGAAATACTGAGTTGAGATGCAAGTCAGAGCCACATAGATTTGTGACCAAAACATACCAAAACATACATGAACCATGCGCTCACATTTTGTTTTGAGACTTGTGCCTATGTGCTTCTCTGTTGGTACGCATTGCGGGGGGAGGCGCTGCGCCCTCCCCCCTGCACCCTCCCACCCGCTTTTATTTTTAAACCGGTTCCCCTTGCTACCTACTATTCCTTTCTTTTTGCATAAGCATCATCGTTTATTTGGGTTAATTTCATCTTTGTTGATATCCATCGAGACTTGTGCCTGTGTGTTTCTTTCTGGATCTTCTCGTTCTTACTTGCAATATATCCATTGAGACTTGTGCCTATGTGCTTCTCTCTTGGTACGCATTGCGGGGGGAGGCGCTGCGCCCTCCCCCCTGCACCCCCCCACCCGCTTTTATTTTTAAACCGGTTCCCCTTGCTACCTACTATTCCTTTCTTTTTGCATAAGCATCATCGTTTATTTGGGTTAATTTCATTTTTGTTGATATCCATCGAGACCTCTGCCTATGTGCCTCTTTCTTGATCTTCTCGTTCTTACTTGCAATATATCCATTGAGACTTGTGCCTATGTGCTTCTCTCTTGGTACGCATTGCGGGGGGAGGCGCTGCGCCCTCCCCCCTGCACCCCTCCACCCGCTTTTATTTTTAAAACGGTTCCCCTTGCTACCTACTATTCCTTTTGTTTTAATGCATAAGCATCATCGTTTATTTGGGTTAATTTCATCTTTGTTGATATCCATCGAGACTTGTGCCTATGTGCTTCTTTCTTGATCTTCTCGTTCTTACTTGCAATATATCCATTGAGACTTGTGCCTATGTGCTTCTCTCTTGGTACGCATTGCGGGGGGAGGCGCTGCGCCCTCCCCCCTGCACCCCCCCACCCGCTTTTATTTTTAAACCGGTTCCCCTTGCTACCTACTATTCCTTTCTTTTTGCATAAGCATCATCGTTTATTTGGGTTAATTTCATCTTTGTTGATATCCATCGAGACTTGTGCCTGTGTGTTTCTTTCTGGATCTTCTCGTTCTTACTTGCAATATATCCATTGAGACTTGTGCCTATGTGCTTCTCTCTTGGTACGCATTGCGGGGGGAGGCGCTGCGCCCTCCCCCCTGCACCCCCCCACCCGCTTTTATTTTTAAACCGGTTCCCCTTGCTACCTACTATTCCTTTCTTTTTGCATAAGCATCATCGTTTATTTGGGTTAATTTCATCTTTGTTGATATCCATCGAGACTTGTGCCTATTTGCTTCTTTTTTGATCTTCTCGTTCTTACTTGCAATATATCCATTGAGACTTGTGCCTATGTGCTTCTCTCTTGGTACGCATTGCGGGGGGGGGCGCCGCGCCCCCCCCCCCCCCCCCCCCCCCCCCCCTTTTTTTTTTTAAC
>CAMXCT020000047.1:893849-932731 GCA_947184155.2 Cladocopium goreaui | reverse complement strand
TACATACTTAGAGATATGTCCTTGGCATGCACGTGTGGCAGCGAAAGTACTTGGGAAGGTCTGATTGTTTTGAACATGCTGGCAGTTGACATTCAACATTCAATTCATGTGTGGATTCTTGTCACTCTCGTATTTCTTCTCTGCTGTGTCACATGAGCCCAAACCTGTCCGCCCCAGTCTTGTCTTGTGCACCGCGCCGTGCTCCCCTTTGATTGCAATGGCTGGAACATTGATGGATAAGGCAATCCAAGCATTGGGAAAGAAACCGTTATATCTACGACCCTTGGAAGAAGCCAAATGTGGGATTGTCGAAGTGGAAGAGCCCATCACATGCATTGGATTCACCACTGATGCGTGCAGACCTTTGCAAAAGGGGGTGAAATCCATTACAGTTCTCTTTGATTTCCACAATGACATACCCTCATGTGGCGAACCAGTCGACATTGGCCAGATCGCTATGCAATATCGATGGGATGATTTACCTGAACCCATCCGTTTCAAAGGCACTCCTCCGAGTACAACCAAAATGGACTTCGTGCATGTGACCATGGCGAATGGAAACGTAGATGTTCTCAAAGTGCTCTATCTGCCACGTCCGATGTCCTTTCAAGCTGCCGAAGCTTTGTGCAGTGGGAAAGCTTATATTCCAGTCTTTAGATCGGGGCCCTGGAACATCAAAAAGGGAGTGCAGTGGCTTCTCAATCATTTAGGAGGGTATCAACTTAGATGGTTTGCCCTTGAAGAGAAGACCCAGGCGGAGCATTCCTCAAAACCTACCTGGTCACCATCAAGGTCTGAGCTGGAAGAAGGCATCTACCATATCAATGCATTTGCCCCAGAATGTGACGCTCTCAACGAGCAAACACTGTGGATCCTGCTCAACATCAAGCCTGACTCAAGCACACCTATTGCAGGATGGCCGGAGGCCAAGGTACGGCAAATGTGCCAAAACAAAAGCAAGGGGCTTGGAGGTGCTGTGAGTATGACCGAGTTTCCCCTCACAACCTATAGCCTGAAGCCATTCTTGCACACTATCTTGCTACCATACTTGTATCCACTGCTCATCAACTTTGGCCTCTTGCTGCTGGGTTGTCCTGGTGTGGGGAAAACGCCCTTTGTGATCACTCTGGCAATGGCGCTTGGTCGTTACCACGTTCGTCGATCTGGATGTGAAGGCCTGAAGGCTGGTTGGCGCCGAGCCAAATCCCTGGACAACTTCAGGCACAAAGCCCCTCAGGTTCAAGAGGCTCTCTTTCTAGACGACCCCGATCGAAGCAAGGTGTGCATAGCCGACCTGAAGAGTTTCCTTACATGTGATGAGGATGGAACGGTTGAGTCCAGGTACAACGATACCAAGATGTTACGGAATCAAATGAGGGCCTATGCGTCCAATGACTTGGCAGAAGAAAGATTTGATTGCAATGCAGGTGACACAGTGATTTCTGAAGCCAACTTCTTTAGCTTGCTTGATGAATTCTTCCGCGGTGACAGAGAGAAAGATGTCTTGGCAGTACTGAAACGCTCCATCGTCTTCATGTTCGGCAACCACGCTCTCTACCTTCGTTTGCCAAGTGCACATAGAGATGCCATTGTGCATCGGATTTGCTTGGAGGACGTGCATCTTGACTTGCTAGGTGAGCGGGACAAACCTTTGTATGGAAAGTACAAGGGAGGTACGATGGAGACTGGATCAAACTTTGATGCAGAGATTCTCCAGGAACAGGAAGTCTTGGAGGAAGGATTTCAGAAGATTGCAGGATATGAAAACCTGCAGGATTATGTTGCTTATGTGAACCACAAGCTTCAGGACAAACTTCTTTTCCGCAGTGCCCATGTTGTGCCACCATCATCCTGCCCTTCTACTCCAGAAGCCAATATGGATGTGGTCTGCCCTGTGCCTCCCATTGGCACTCGACCCTCGGGGCGTCGCCGTGGCAATTTCGTCTATCCCGATCGTCGACTACGGGCCAAGACTTCTCCACCACCATCGCAGCACATTGAGGAGTTGGCTGAGGATGCAGAAGCTGCATACCAAGACCCCATGGAAGCGGAGCCTGAGGAACCGAAGAGTATGGATTTAGAGGCTGATGAAGAGGCAGCCCACTACATGGGACTGAATGGCATGTAGACAAGTAGCCTATAATTCGAATGCAGTAGATTCGTACAATAGCAAGATAGACTTGCGAAGTCGTGTCCGAGGGGAGAAGAAAAAAAAAGGATCATAGCCATCGCACGAAAAGGTTATGTTGTCGGTGTTGTGCAATCAAGGTCCGCTGTCTCCATCGAAGCACAAGTAATTGCAAGCGAAGCGAGCATCCATTCATGCATATTGCACTGTAGCATACAGCTCAACTCTTGTGTTCCATATAGCCATCACTCAAGGCCATTGCGCTATGCGTTCCAAATTCAATCCATTCCCGGCACCAAAGAAGGGCAAATCTCGTATGGTCTTGAAACGCCCAGCTTCTCAGAAGACGAAGGCAAAGTCTTGGCAGAATGTACCGTATACAAGGGGTGCTGCGGATGTTGGTCCGCGGGGTCTTCGCATGGACCAGACAAAGTGGAAGAGGTCCTTGCCAGACATCCTCCATGCGACCGACAAGGGGATCGTGCAGATGTTGATGCAGGATGGCTTGTTGCCTGATTGGCGTGGCAAAACTTGTCCTCGGTGTGAGAAGGGGAAGCTACGCGGTTGGGTGCAGAAGCCTGGTGACTCATCCCCTAAGCTTCGCTGCAATTCCAGGGGGTGCCAGGTCTACTTCAATCCGCATCACTTGCACCCTCTGTTTACAGAAGGTTATGGTGTGGCAGGTAGCCCCTTGCAGACTCAGGCTGCCCTATTACTTCTCAAAATCAACAACATTCCAAACTCCACCATCCACAGGCTCATGCATGTGAATCACAAGGCCATCGAGGACTTGGACAAGCGATTGGCTTTACTACGCAAGGAGTATGTGGAGGAGAAGGAGAAAGAGATTGTCTTCGGCAACGGAGCAGCGTGGCAGGATGTCGAGGCAGACGAAACTACATTCGACAAGAAGACTATCACTGATGTGTCAGAGCTGGACTATCACTGATGTGTCAGAGCTGGGCAACACCAAGAAGCCAATTGAGTGGGAACAATGGTATGGTATTGTTCAGCGAGGGAAGCCGGAGTCGTTGGTCTTGCATCGTCTGAAGCCTGTTCGTACAGATGCACGTGCACCGGGACCCGGTGCAGTACGCAAAGTCGAGTGGCGTCCCCTTGCTGACCATTGGCTGAAGAACAGAAAGGTTGTGTTGCACACGGATTCTGCCAAGAGTTATAGGGTCCGTGTTGCAGGGGTGTTGCACGATCGAGTAGTCCATTGCAAAAAACGCGTGAAAGTACGCGGCAAATGGAAATGGCAGGCGCCACGATATGTCAAAGTAGTGGAACACAAACTTCCAGGCACAAATAAAAAGATCCGTGTGAAAGCTGGCACCCAAGTGATTGACCGCTGCTGGCGTTTCTTAAAGGAGCGTCTCAGCCTTAATCAAAATACAAAAGCCGGGTCGAGCCTGCTGAGATCCAAACTCCGATCTGCTCAGTATCAGTATTGGTACAAAAATGCAGACATGTGGGTGGCGACCGGATCTCTGTGCCAATGGGCCGCAAAGCGCCTTATGGGCAAGAAGTGAGCCATAGAGCTTTGGGGAAAAATGCATTGCAATATATTGCTTCGGGTCTTCCGTGTTCACAATCGTGCCGAAAGCTTCTTTTTGATCCAATTTCTGCCAGGTCTTCTTCATGGAATATGTCTCGATTGGTGTCTCGTTGTTCCTCGGTCCAATTGAGTTATGCGCTATGATAATGCTACACATGGGCTCATGCATCCAAAGCAATACATTCTCTGTCCTTTCCCACCCACCCAGGTGCTCTCAGTGTTCATGCACCTACGTGGTCAGTTTCTTCACATGTGCTATGCTACAGCTACATATGTGGGCAAGATGTGTCCAGGTGCATGCGTACAAGCTACTTTCCTGATGCAGTGTTACAATAGGTGAGAAGATAAGGAGAAAGACAAGGCAGTCAAGGACATATCTGGTACACAAAATGTCTCGTGTCTTGTTTGTCCTTTCCCACCCACCCAGGTGCTCTCAGTGTTCATGCACCTACGTGGTCAGTTTCTTCACATGTGCTATGCTACAGCTACATATGTGGGCGAGATGTGTCCAGGTGCATGCGCATAAAATTTTTTGTGATGGAGTGTTGCGGTAGGTGAGAAGATGAGAAGAAAGACAAGGCAGCCAAGGACATATCTGGTACACAAAATGTCTAGTGTATTGCTTGTCCTTTCCCACCCACCCAGGTGCTCTCAGTGTTCATGCACCTACGTGGTCAGTTTCTTCACATGTGCTATGCTACAGCTACATATGTGGGCGAGATGTGTCCAGGTGCATGCGCACAAGCTACTTTCCTGATGCAGTGTTGCAATAGGTGAGAAGATGAGAAGAAAGACAAGGCAGCCAAGGACATACCTAATACAAAAAATGTAGGTCTGGGGGGGGTAGCATATATATGTATGTATTTATATATATATATATACATATATGGTTCCCCCCTCCCCCCAACGAGATAGTGATGGTACCTATAGGATTATACAAGTACGCGTGTATTCTATAAGTTAACTCAAGGACATCTCTGGGTAGCATGAGTCAATAATCATCTTAGAATGCACTGTAAAATATTGTTTTGAACGGAAGATAACGTTGATAATATTTGACAATCTTGTATATCTCTCCAACCTGTTTTACGTTGTATAACATCGCACTGGTGAGCACGCGTAGGGCACATTTTTGATTCAGCGGTCCCGTGAAGCGAATTCATGGCAGACATCCTTTGGGCTCCTCTTAGTTTCTGGAGTGTCAAGATTGTTTTGCTGGTTGCAGAACAACGAATCCTGGAGAAAAGTCGAACAGCTCCAGCTTCAACAGCTTCAACAAATTTTGGAGTAGCAAATCCAGCGTCTTTTTAAACTGTTTTAAAGATATCTTGAGACTCCACATGAGGAGCTTGGACGACCCGTTGTGAGGTTGTGGAAACAGCCGAGCCCCTGCCGGCAGCCTTGGGGAAGGCACCTTTGGCATCACGCAGAATCACGCATATATCACGCATATTGATACGCTTCTAGGCTTATAATGATGATAATGATGATTTTATGTATATACCAAGTTATATCAAGTTTATATCGAGTTATATCGAGTATCAGGTAAATTACGTAACTTACACAAATGATCTAAGCATTAGCTAACAGGCAGAGAAATCATGCAAAGGCAGAAGGCTATGGTGACGGCAAAAAGGCTTGGTTCGTGCATTCGTGACCTGCGTCTGAACGAGTGCCTTTGATTGTTCCTTGTTGCATTTGACCCAGCATCGAGCAGCCGAGCACAAAAAGACGAGTCAGAGTTTTCAGCGGAACTCAGGCAGGATGCAGTTCCGATGGTAAACCTCCATCAGAGAAATAAACAACATGAATACATAATGATCACAATGTGGTAGGCCTAGACCGCCACATCCTAAACATCATCACAGATGGGTGGGATAACCATCCCCAAATGGTTGCCAATGGGGGTTGCAGACATTGCCAGATACCGAGATGAGATGCTTTAAAGATCTGAGGGAATGAGTTTGCCCATCAGATGCATCCTGCATATTCCTGGCATGTGACTTTGGCTCCTCAGACAAGTCTTAATTCAAGTGCAATGAGTGCTACACTGCACAGCTGAACAGTTGACCCTAGGGTTGTAGAGCAATTTGTCACGATGCGGCCCCAAGTCCAGGGGAGCTGACCCAATAGCAAGAACAGCTGGGCAGAGGTCGCAATGCATCCCTCTTTCATGCATTAAAGATGCCGATTTGCTTTCAATCTGCAACATGATAGTTCTGTTTGTCGTAATGGACTCAAATCTATTGCTCGATAGGAAATTAGCGCCGTGGGCCCATTTTCAGTCAGCTTTGACGGATCAGACGAATCCAGCATCAAACTGCAAACCACTCGACTCGGCATGATTTGGATGTGAGCCATGACGCCTACTTGGTCGCCAAGGTTGGAGTGAACAGCGCTGAACTGACAGGATCCAGCAACATCCAGCAGGTCCACTCTGTGAGGTCAGGTGGGGTTATTTCTGCCAGGCGTGATGCACCATGGCAGGCTGGGAACATGCCGGGTGTGCAAACACAGCCATCGAAGGTTTTGCATCGACTGGGGAGCGCTGTTGACTCTATCCGAAAGCTTGCTTCGCATTGGATCAAACAAGCTTCAAAAGGTGACAAACTCCATGGCCAGAGGCGGCCACATTGGCCGGGATTTCTTAAAGATCTTAAAGGCAATTGCTGCTGAATTATGGATGCCTGAACGTAATATCAACGCATATCAAAGCCAGAATCCAGCAGCAAGAGTTCGAATGAATTTGAGAGGTCACCACGAGATGTAGCTGAAACTTGGGAATGGATGTAGAGGTCTCTGCCACTTTAATTTTCATACTCTCTCTCTCTCTCTATATATATATATATCTCCCCTTATCTTCCTACCTCTTGAGTGAAGCAACGTGATGCAACATGGTCCACTTCAACTGATAGAGGAGAACTGCAATAGAAATGGTAGCTGTCCCATGTGCATCACATCGATGGCAATGGGCCGAGTGCAGCATGGCTATTGTACTGCCTGCCAACTGGTGCTGCCCGGCAGGTGGGAAAACAGATTTGGGGTGTCAAGCCGCCTTGTTTCTCTGCTTCGAGGAATTTCGGACCTTCGATGCTCCAGCAAGCGAGCCACCTTTGGCGTTGTTTGCAATGCGCCGGGTTCACCTAGTGACGGGTGGGTCCATGAAATCAAACGGCACGAAGAAGAACAAGTTCAAGTCGAAGAACTTGCTGACAGGACATATCTTGAATATCAACACTCTCCCTCCCAGACCACTGCAGATTTTTTTTCCAAGAGATGTCCTCTTTCTCATGCGGACAGGCACCAATATGCAAGCTTACAGTAGGATGGCCCATTTTGACTAAACTCCTGACACCGATTACCCTGTCCGACTGAGGAGGAAGTCTGCCGCTGCATCCACTGTGTCCTGGCAAGTTCAGATTTTCCAGCATCCAACAACTTGACTTTGCTCCAAGTGGTGGAAAGTTGACCCATGGATACCCATGGATGCGATCCAAAGAGTCATTTATGACAGTGCATTCAAGAGCTTTCAGCCACACTGCCACGCTAGATTTCCCAGGTTTTTTTTCTTCCCCCTTTCCTTTCCTTGGTTCTTTTTCTTTATTTTTCCCCTTTTTTCTCAATGTTCCTTTCGTATTTGTTGTTTCTCATCCTTTTCCTTTTTTTTTTGCCCTTTTGTTTCCTTTTTTCAAGATGGACAAGACCCCCAACCAGGACTGAACCACTGAAAATTGTCATTTGCAAGGCAGATTAGCTTTGGAACTTTTGTTTTCAGATGTTTATCCTTATGAAATGTGATAAAGCTGGCAATTTTTCATCACTGTTGGTGAGTAGGATTGCGACAAAAAAAATCCAGAACAATTCCCGGATACAAAAGTAAAAGGGAGCAGTTGAAAACTGTATTCAGACAACTTTGGGTTCGGAGAAACTACTTAATATTTTGGGGACTATTCATTTCGAGGGGACAGGCAGTACGATCAAGAAAATAATCTCTCCAAGAAATACCCATGCATCTTTAGTACCTGCCAAAAAATCCCTGAAGGCAGGCTGGTTGTGACCAAGGTGGAAATGCCTTGCCGCTGAGCAGTTTCAAAGTGTCAGAGCAACACAAGCCTCGGGAGGCGTGATGTGACACTGTGTGGGCAGTATACAGTGGATGTAGTCTCTCTCTCTCTCTCTATATACACAATGTATATATATATATACAACATATATATATACACATATATATATATGTACAATATATATATATACAATATATATATATATATACACAATACATATACATATATATATATATATGTCTAAAGAAAAGTAAATTTATTCGCACACGTATATTTATATTCGTATATTCTATATACATGTGAATATAATTTTAATCTTTTATATATATAATCTATATCTATAGATACATTACATGCATTACATACATTACATACATTACATACATTACATACAGTACATACATTACATACATTACATACATTACATACATTACATACATTGCATACATTACATTACATACATACATACATTACATTACATTACATTACATTACATTACACACATACATACATACACACATACACACATACACACATACACACATACACACATACACACATACACCCATACACACATACATACATACATACATACATATATACATACATACATACATACATACGTACGTACGTACGTACGTACTTACGTACATACACATACACACATACACACATACACACATACACACATACAGACATACAGACATACACACATACACACATACATACATACGTACGTACGTACGTACATACATGCATGCACCATGTTTCTTTTTAAACAGTTTTTTGCGTCAGTATCTGTGCACGCACACACACATATATGCATGTATGTATTTATGTACGTACATACATACTACACACACATATATATAATGCAGAGAAATACAGAGAAATACAGTACATATCAATACATATTAATACATGTACATACATGTACATAGATCTATACGCATGTGAATGCATGTAAATACATTTACCTATATTTAAATAAATTAAGGACAATTAAATACCTCCAGGCTTAAAAGCACATATGTATATAGTGTGTACGTACAAAATTCTAAATAAATAAATAAATAAGTAAATGTATATATATATTTATACATATATCCTGTGTATATAAGAATATATATATTAAATATATATATATATGTATATGTATACACATATGCATCCACACACATATATATATATGTATCATATATATATATATATCATACTGAACAATGTACAGGTTTCATTCGAGACTTGGGAGCTAGACAAAAAAAATCCAGACTGCGTGAATGGAAATGATATGGAACAGCAGGACCCCTGGTTGCACGTTATTGCTGCAGGCTCGCGCCTGCAGAACCTGTTCCGTGGAGGTGTGCACACTGAATGGCGATGCTGTTCACCATAGAATCGCTACGACAATCATTTTTGATTCATACCGTGGCTGGTGGCTTCAATTTTCAATCACATTTGTTTCTGTGTTTTTTTTCTCAACCTGGGATGAGGATAACAATTGACATATATATATATATATATTTATGTTTTTGTTGTGTGATTAAAACCGCCAATAGGGGGTCTCCCAGCCAAGTCTACAGCTCGAGGAGATCTTGCCGGAGAGAGGCAGTAGCAAAGAAGTGATCCGTGGGGCGTCTGATGTTTTCAGTTTTCCATCGAGCGGGCGATGTGGACCAGAAGCAAGATTTTGTGGTAGAATAAATTAGGGGCAAAATGGTCAGCATGGGGGGTAGATTTTCTGTCTCTGACGGGTTTCTTGAAGTGGAATCTTTAATTATATACTTTGGTTGCTTCCATCCTCTCACTTGCCCGTGTGTTTTGCCAGGAAATCAGAAAGAAGATGCAATCCTCAAAACCACCGTTTCATCATCGATTTCAGTATCGAAATCAGCACATGTGAAAACAAACGCATTGGCATCCCCCATTTTTGGACGTGCCAAAATATGGGTTAAATTATGTTAAATTAAAAAAATATCATTGCATCAAACATATCAGAGGCGTTTTATATCCCCATGGATGGTTTTGTCAGCGCCAGCTGAGGTCATGCGCGCTTTGGTGCTGCTGCTTCTTTGGCCCTCTGGCGCCTGGTGATTTCCAGGTTCCCCACTGGTGGAATTATAGGACCGGATAACCCCACATGTTAACAACTTGTCCAGACTTAGACTGAGCACAGAAAAGCAACAAGGGAAGAGGAAGTATGAAAGTGATGGAGGGGTGATGGTGGGTGAGTTTGTGTGTATGTATGTATGTGCATGTACAGGCGTGTCACTTTGGTAGTGTGTTAACGATATGTGTACCGGGTGTAAGAGGCAGTTTGTAATATGTACATGCGGGTGTTATACGTATGTGTATGTGTGTGTGTGAGGTGATATTATTTTCGTGTAGATAGGTCGATAGATAGATAGATAGAAATATCGATAGATGGATAGAAAGATAGATAGATAGGTAGACGGATAGATAGATAGATAGATAGATAGATAGATCGATAGATCGATAGATCGATAGATCGATAGACCGATAGAAAGATAGATCGATAGATAGATAGATAGATCGATAGATAGATAGATAGATAGATGGATTAGAAAGAAAGAAAGATAGATAGATTAGAAAGATAGATAGATGGATAGAGAGATAGAGAGATAGATAGATAGACAGATAGTTAGATAGATAGATCGATAGATAGATAGATAGATAAATAGATAGATAGATAGATAGATAGATAGATAGATACATAGAATATAGGTTGGTAGGTGGGTAGATAGTCAGAGAAAGAGAGAGAAAGAGAGGAGACCTCAAGCACCTTTCGGTCCATCAGCGGATTCGCTCTGCCATCCCTGATTCACAACAACCAATCTCTCCTATAGGTTTCCCATTGTTGAAACTTTCGCCACCGCCTTGTGCGGTACTACTGGTATAATTATATATAATTTCATTCTTCGTGTCGATTTATTGTTGGTGTTTTTGCACGTCCGTTGCATTCCACATCAGAATTCGCAAAGATTGTTCTGAGCAAGTGTGTGTGTGTGTGTAACATCTGAACAGATGTAAAACTTCTTTTGTTCTAATCTTCTCACATTTGCAGGGGGCCCACGGGTCTGATTCCTGGCGTGGGCCCACGAAGCTCCAGGTGTCAGACTAGGATATCAGGAAGGGACGCTTTCCTGACGTACCTGCTTTTTCCGACATAGCAAGGGGCCAAGCTCAGAACCCCAACTACCATGATTTTATTCCTTCACGGTTGCCACAATCTGTAGTTTATGCATCAGAACCTCCCTCAGTACTTTCGCCGAAACCATGTCGCCGACAGTATTCTTGATTTTTTGGATTATCTCGCCGAAACCATGTCGCCGATGTATTTGGAGTATTTTGTCAAAACCACGTCGCCGATCTATATTTTTTTGATGACGAATTTGGACATGGAAACCATTCAGGAGAACTTCCATTATTCGTAGGATGCATCGTTAATTTCGTTATTTTGTATCTAATCTGCATGTTTCAGGATTCAGTTCCTGCCGGATCATATAATGATCCATTCTTGTCTAGTGTGACTTCCATGGTGGCTCCGACATGGTGCCATGGAGCCATTTGAGGCAACCCTTTTTAGGGTGAGTGGTGACTGTCTTGACTTCCGAATTAACACATTTTAATTTGGTAATTCATTTAAGTAAATTGCAACAGCTGGCCTTACGGTTTGCCAACCATTTTGAGATCTCCTGCTGCTCCGGATGTCCCAGGGATCCCAGTGATCTGCTCTTTCAAGTGAAGCTGCTTCGAACTACCAGAAACTTCCTTTTTATCACTGCAGCTTGCGCATTTGAAGTTCAACATGACATTCACGACAAAAGGCAACAGGCATGTCCTTTTCCTGCAGGTGTGGTCTCTTTGGTATTTGGTGAGGTGAAACATATTGTGCATCTAATTCGTTGGAATTTGATAGCCGTTTTATGCCCTCGTGGCTGACTGGAACACGGGCCTGGATTGGCGCAACGCACGACTTGTAGGCTAGGAACTGAATCCTGTGGTACATCCTGGTGTGTGATTTTCCATTGTAGTTCTTTTTACTTGAGCAATGTACCCGTGGACTTCTCCTCCGACGTCATGGCCTGCCCCACCGCAGCCTACGAATCCATCCTCGACGTGGCCGCAATCACCGCAGAACGCACATTTATTTGGACATCCTTCGCCATTGCATCCTACATGGTCTTCATCATCTTCGCTCGTGCCGTCTGCATCAGTCACAACATCGTTGCCATTTACCCCATTGACTTCGACTCCTCATGCGGTACCAGGCCCACAACTCGTGCCTACAATGCCCACACCTTTGGCTCCTGAAACCACTCTGGTGCACACCGCTCCACCGACTTTCACTACTCCTCCGGCACCCATCGCTCCACCCGCATGGCATTCTGCTCCGGCTTCATCGCCTACATCGACTACTCCACCAACACCTTTGCAGAGCTCTCCATACCCACCTCACCACCCTCACCCTCCACTATTGACGGAAGCATCTATGGTCCCTCCAGATGAACCTCCACCACCAGCAGTTAAGGCTGCCCCAAAGCTTCGCTCCGACAAGAAACCGGACAAACCACGTCGGTCAGCTCCGAAAGCCTCTCTCCCTGCTACACCACCGGCACCAACGGCAGCACCGTCTCCATCCATTCCGCCGGAACTTGCAGCGCTGGGCTCCACTACACAACAACTTGCGGAATCGGTCCGTCTTATTCAAGCTCAACAACAAATGATTCTGGATTCTCAACGCGCCCAAGAACAACGTCAGCTACTCCTCCACCACGAAGTACCTACACCGAACCCCACACCGCCTAAACCATTACCTACAGCAGCACCACCACCTACTGCCATGCCCCCACCTGCACCGAAAGCAAGACCCACCGAACCTGAAGTTCCGGACCATCGCATCCTCTCAGTTCCAGCCACTTCTCTTCCTCACCACCTACATGCTCCAACATCGCCAACGCACAGACCACGATCCAGGACTCCAAGATCACGCTCCCGTCGACCCTCTGCACAACCACATCATCGTCGACATTCTCCTCGCCGTGCTGTACGACCTCGTTCTCCCCTTCCTCGATTTCGGTCATCCACGAAACACGACAAGGACCGCAGAACTCCTTCTCCATACAGACGACGATCACCGCCAAGACGCCGCTCTCCCGTGGTTCCTCGACGTCATCGATCTCACCCCAGACCACGTTCCAAGACACCTCGTCGTCGCTCCAGAGGCCGCGAAGTCGTACTACGACCAGCTGCACGCCCATCAAATCCGGCCTACATCCCCACACCTGATGCTGATGACACCTGGGGCGAATGGAACAACAGTCACTACGCCGACGACTACCATCACAGCACTACTCGACCCAACTCTCCCACCGGTCCACCACCACCTGAACCATCTACCAACCCACCATCCCACACTACAGCACCACTTGGAGCCGTGGCCTTCCGCGTCCCTGACGGCGACAGCGAAAACTCTGAGGTGACAGATGCAATTTCGATCTCAAAATTTGACACGAATGACATCGACCTCAGTGAAATGGTTGAGGCTGCCAATGATCCACTCAGGGTACGTTGCTTGACCGAGCTCGACCCCGACTATACAGTACCCCTACGCCAATCATTGAACCAGTCCAACATGCAGCTCTTCAACCAGTTCGTTGACGAGATGTTCCACCAGTTGGCTCAACCATATCGCACCGTCAACAACCAACTTATTTATATCAAAGCAAGCCAAGCCACCGTCAAGAACATTGCCAGGGCCTTTGCACAATCCAGCTTACTGGACATCGAGCTGGCGAAGCAAACCAAAGCGTTTTACATCGAGCCAGAGAACCTGCTGACCATCACGGTCCCAACGGGATTGCCCAAGAAACCGATCTATCGTGGCGAGCACATGGGCACCTACCTAATTTACCACAAAACGAGTTGGGAAACAGTTGCCAAGATCCTCGCGGAAGACTGCATTCGCCCGGCAACCTGGACAAAAAACGAAGCCGGCTATCCGACTCAATACCCATGCTACGGGTTCTTCGGCATGTCCTCGGAGATTCCTGACATCGATACCCTACCGGGCTATGCTGTCAAGATATGTACATCTCAGCTCTACCGCATAGGGAAAGGACAAAACCCATCTGGCCTATTGGCCATTTGTCGCTCCCCTAAATGCATACTGGCCCTATCTGGAGGAAATGACCAAATTCAACGCTTGTGCAACCTATCGGGCATCTCCAAGGGCAAAGACAATGCAACGGCTATGAACTCCAGCGCCGCATCAATATGCTATGTTGCCTCTACTCATTCGGTTTACCCGGGCTTGATCACACACCAGGCAGCGGAGACAAACCCACCCACTGCCGCAGCACCAACTGAACCACCAGCTGATCATGAACGTCCAGCACGACCTGACCCTACCGCTGACACACCAGCACCTTCAGACCCACCTCCAGACGACTCTCGAGCAACAACCAGCCACCACGAGACCACCGAACATGCCTCACGAGATCATGCTCGCCGACATTGGCACGACAATGCTTCTTGGGACAGCTCAACCTACAACCGCCGAGATCGCCGTTCCTCCTATCGCGAAGGCCATTCTCGAGATCAGCACCGTGAAGGCCAACCTCGTTCTCGAAACTCGGCATACAACCACTCCAGATCTCGCTGGTAAACACTTTACCCTTGAGGAGTACCTGACCAACTGTCGACTATTCTGCGACAGCGATCCAGTGAGCCTAGTGGCCTTGCCCGATTCTTTTGGAGTAACAATGCTTCTCCCGACATTCGGTATTGATGCCACTTCTTCCATCAAAAGGTCTTTGAATTGCTGCATGCTCATGATATTTGAACTCTGCGTTACCTTCGAATTTCACTTCACGTTTCACACACAGGGACTGCTTATCATGTTTCACACCGTTCTGATCGCACGCCACCTTCGTATCACCTTTTCACCTTACCGCAGCTTTCAGTCGGCTGATCGAGCTTATTTTGATCTATCATCTCGTGGCTCCCGTCTACATCATGGCGTCCCAGGATCTGATCTCCCAATATAGCTCTGACGTGAATGCAATTCCTCCTTCCCAGCCGGCTCGCTCACGCACACCTCCTCGACATCAACATGGCTGGCACCAAACAGTACCTGTGTTCCGTGGCCCGATGCACTATGCAATGGCGACCCATCGACCATTTTGGAACCCTTCGGGGATACCGCCTCCACCACCTACATCTACATCGTTCCCCACACGCCCACCATGGACTCCATCTACGGCACCTTTCCCACCTACACCGCCTACGTTTTCCCAGCAACCTCCCAACAACGCCAATTTTGCACCTCAACGTCATCCTTTCACACCGAGGTCGCCGAGACCTATGTCATCTCCGGGAGCATGCTCTGCTGTTAATGACGGATACACCTGTCGGCCTATTGAGATCCCACCGGTTGACCAATGGAAACCCGATGTCGACTTCCACGACTCCAACAAGATCAATGGCTTGGATTTCCCCTCCAGAATCCGACAAAGCCGTTTTTCCAGCTACAAAGACATTGAAGGTATGGATCCCTTACAAGTCCCACTCTGGAAGTTCTTGTACCAGGGCTTACACAACACCTGGCTCCGCCGTGTTGCATACGGACGCGAAACCTTCGTCCTTCCTTTTGACAACATAGGCACTACAGTATTTATTGCTGAATTGGTATCCCAACTACGCACCCGCAATGTGGACTTGGACAAACTGGCTACTTTTCGATCTCGCTCGGCTGGCCAATGTGTGAATCAAAAGGAAGCCACTCAAAATATGGCCAAAGACGTCGCTCAGTTGCTCCAATCTTGGCTTCCTGCTCAACCATCTGCGGATGTGGCGAGCCAACAACGCATTCTTGAACTCGAAGCGGAACTGGCGAAGATGAAATCCGCCACCAGTACGCCACCTGCTACGACACCTCAGGGGTCTACACCAGCCACGACACCGATCGGACGTGCACTCCAAGGACAACCTGCAGCTTCTACATCCTTTGACCCTTCGTCTCTGCTGATTTCTCCGGGATCCGTGAACTCATGGCTCGTGGACAACCAACCTTCATCGTTGACAGACACCCAGTACAAGAAATGGTTGAAAGACCTGAAGTTGCCCCAACCCAAGCAGGACATTTTGGAGAAAAACCTGGAGAAGGTCAACGAATGGTGGCAAAACCAACCCGATGATGCCTCCAAAACTATCCAACGCGCCAGCGTGGCTATGGGTATTGACCCATGCAAGCACAAAGGGGCTACTACTGATGAGGTCGTCCTCAAGGTCATGACCGTGGCGTTATTGATGCACTCCTGACTAGCCTCGTACCTGAAATCACCAGGCTCAAAAGCAGCCACTATTATGAGAACATTGGCCGTGGCTCATGCTTGTATTCTAGCCCTTGCATTGTTGACCCCCTTCACTTTGTCTCCTTCTGTTGATGTCTTTTTTGCTTGTCGGATGACTCAAACTGTATTGATGGGCCAGTATGTGTTATTACATCCACGAGCCAATTCAAAACTTCAGGCCTTGCTTAAAGGCACTCCGATGCAGAGCATTTTCTTTTGCACATCGTGGGACGACTTGACAGTCGCCCTCCAATGTTTCAAACACCCTCAAGCGGTGTATATACGCTTCAGCCATATTGCTAATTTCCAACCAAAGTTCTATGTGGGTTCCACTTCTTCTTTTGTTTTGGACCGTGAACACTCTCGCTATCGGAAATTTCTGCAAGTGCAACAAAACAAATTCGTGTTGGCCGAAGTTGCCTTACGGTTTTGGTGCAGATTTGACAATTTCTGGATGTGGTCTGTTTTCCCGATCTACACCAATAAATCCAACTTTTGGGCTTTGGAACAAGCCTTAATTCAACTGTGGCAACCTCGATTGAATACTCCGTTCATTTACCAGTTTTTCAATTGCCGCAAGGGACTCATTTCGCGTACCAAATTCTCCAATTCACGGCAATTTGGAGCTTTTTCTTTGTGGCGGAAACTCCGTTGGCAATCTACACCTCAACATCTTCGACGCGCTCTTCATAGTCCTCTTTTCCATCGACGAGTACAACTTTGGGAGATCATTCAGGACTTGGGCAGCAACTCCATCCGACGCTTCCACATGGAGAAGAGACTCAGATCAAACGAAACTGGCGCCCAAGGATGCTATTTCATTCGACGCCTTGCCAACAACCTTGGAGAGCCTCAAAGGTCGTACGCAATCAATGCCATTGACCGGGCCTTGACCTTCTGGAAAGCAAAACGAGTCCGAAAACCGGTTCCCCTTCGTGCACCTTGGCTACTGGCCCCCAATTGGACTCGAGACCTTCGACAGTTGCTCACTTCCCATGTTTCTCGAACCCAATGCTACAACACCACCTTGCAAACTCCATCCACCGGGATCGTCTTCACAAAGTTCCCGTCGGTTATGGACAGCCTGTGCAACCACAAAGAGGCCGCCACCAAGTGGGCTGATGGCGAGACCCCAAAATGTGCCTGTGACGCTTTACGGCCTCATGCTCGTCATCATCACCAACCTGATCACCACTTGGTCCTGGAGGGCGACAACCTACATTTCGATGAAGGCCCGCACACATCCATTGCGACGGGCTCGCTTCAAAACAAAATCTTCCCACCCTCCAAAGAAATCCAGACATCCCTTCGCCTTGCTCTGCGGACGTGGACTACCCGGAACTCACTCCCTTCATTACAAAAAACCCATATTGATGAACTTTGGCACCGATCTATTCACTCCCACTACTACGCTCTCCACAATCACATCACGCACAAGGACATCGTCCGCTTCAAACGCCTCTTTCCAGAAGCCATCTTCCACAACGAGGACAAGCGAGCTACATCCCTACGAATCTACTGCTCGGTACTCTACTTCCAATGCCTCACCACCACCTTCGCCGACCCGTTGGTGTTTCGAAAATTGGAGAACAGCCCAAATGACATCATCGAGAAGACCATCGTCGAGATCAACAACCAATTTGGCAAAGCATACCCATGGGCCCTTGGCGCTGGGCGGGATCTACCGAATGCCTACGTCCTGCCCAAGCGGAAGAAACAGTTTCGGGCTGGGCGACCTATTGTCAGCTTTTTCACTGCACCTTTCCGACCTATGTTGAATTGCATTGCCAAACTGATCTACAACCTACTGCCCCAAGCGTTTCCCCACAACCTGGCAAAAGGCGATGTCTTCGACCTCATCAAGCTCCTCAAGGACACCGACTTCGACTCGCTCCCCACTCCCCGTATACACAACCAGGATCTTGCTGGCTTTTTCACAAGCATTGACACTGACCGATTCATTGCCAGTTGGCGTTTGACCTTGCAATTCCTCTCGACCCTCATGAGTACCGACCCCGACGAAGTCATCTCAGTGAAGGCGACCCCTGGCAATACCACAGGCGATGTAGTCAAAGGCCGCACGTGTCGTACACTCAATGTGACCAGGAAGATCTTCATTCGTGACATTGAACGCATCATCCTCATGTCCTTGAAGATGACCCAATTTTCTATTGGCACCTCCGTTTTCGAGCAAATCCGCGGCTCCCCTATGGGCTCCCCGCTGAGTCCGGCGCTGTGCATGATGGTCGTCGCACTTTCTGAAGAAATCTGGTACCGAACCTACCGCACTACCCTGAC
Source organism: Cladocopium goreaui (assembly GCA_947184155.2). Lineage (NCBI taxonomy): Eukaryota > Dinophyceae > Suessiales > Symbiodiniaceae > Cladocopium > Cladocopium goreaui. The sequence goes on along the minus strand of CAMXCT020000047.1, from coordinate 914,308 downwards.
TACCATGGATCTTACAGCTCGCCTCCTTCGCTATGTTGACAACAGACTGTGTTTGTCGGATCCTTCGTGGGACTACGAAATCTGCTTCGCCAATTTCCTTCACCCGGAGTTCTACGGCCACCCAATCATTTTGGAAACGGAACCGGACCAGGAGTTCCTGGGCTTTTGCATCGAGTTCGAACCTTTCGCACTTCGCTACAGCCCTCCGCGCGACTTCAACCAGGTCATGGCCCCGTTCTCTGCATCACCTCTAGCAGTCCAACTTTCGGGTTTTGTCTCACGATTATTTCTGGTCGCCAAATGTGCGCACCCTGCACAAGAACGAACTCGAGGTTTTGCCGCATTGCACCGTTTGTACAGAGCAGCAGGTTTTTGCGAATCCGATTTAGCTGCCGCTGCCAAGCCTATCCGTCAATATCTGCACACTTCTTCATTGTGGTAAAATCCGGTGCCGCCCGGACACCTGTGCTTGCGTCTCACTTTTCACATCTCGATGAACGTCTCACCTCTTCCATCCAAACTTTATTTCACCCGATGTCGATGTATTGTTTTTTCAGCTGGCTCACCCACAAACTCGTTTCCATTTATACCTTGGGCCTTATTCGACGCTTCGCGATGGCTTCTTCGTCTCCTACCACTTCAATTCCGATTCAAGAACCGGTGTTTCTTCAATTTCTTCATGATGTTCACCATGCTTACCTTCTACTACATCGAGCAATGGCGTTACTTCCACCTACTCTCATCCCCAATATTGAACCTACACCTCTTCCCAGCACAGACGTCTGGAATCAACCCGATGTGCTTCGACCACACTACTCGGACAGGACCAACGCCTTTATCGACACTGCCCACATCCCTTCGCCGGATATAGCTGAGGAAGAGGCACTTATGGATGAGCTTTTGGAAACCAACCTTCCCGAACCACATCACCACGTTGCGGCCCCGTCACCTGAAGTCCTTCCAGCACCCTCGAAGCTTTCTACCACCACACCAACACCTCCGAATCGCAAACAGAAAGCCAAAGCCGCTCCCAAAGTACCTGCAAAACGTCGTCGCCGACCCGACAAATCAAGATCCCCCTCCTCGAGCCCATTGTCAATTTGGACCTTTGAAGACAAACAGAAACTTCGTACGTTGAAGGCGGACGAGAAGTCTCGATTTTCCTGGCGGGTGATCTCAACCAAGATGGGCAAATCGGAGGAAGACGTTCTCGCTCTATGTGGAATAAGATCAAAGACAGACTTGGCTGACCATCGGCGACGTGCAAGAAAGAAAAGAGATGTCCCGCGGCACCGTGTAACAATTTCAACACCCAACCTCCTGTGTATTTATTCTTCTTGACGTCAAGGTACTGCTTTACCTCGAACTACAATTTTCACAATCTTAACCTTTTTGGTATTGTGGCTCGGCTTCAACCTTGAACCCCCACACTATACACACCGTTAGCCGTTTACTATGTCTCTCCGCACTCACCTGGACCGATATTGCCAGCAACGAGCTATGGCCCACGACAGTATCTCTCCTACCCGACGATCACGCTCTCCAACCAGGGCACCATCTTCCGCTATGGGTTCTTCGCCTTTTCAGCGCCCACCTGGCCGGACACCTCCGCCTTCTACGCCCCATCGACCGGTTATTTTCCAATTGGACCTGAAACCTATGCAGCAGTTGGCCGCCAGAAACCCATATTACAACATCCTGGCCCCCAAGGTCGCGGGCAACCTCTCCACTGAAGCGTATGACAGCCTGTTTCAGACTTTCAAGGTGATCTACCCTGACTACGCTCGCAGTCATTTCGTTTCAGACCTGAAAACAGTGGTGACGGACACGCTTCTACAAAGATGGTCGATACACCTACAGGCGACGGACTTCTACATGATGATCGACACCGATCAAGGAGCTCAGATGCTTGATGACCTCCCTCATTCTCTCCTGGACATTTTGAACTGGTTCTACCCGTCATGGAAAACTCATCAACACCTAGATGCCTTCACGTCCCGTGAGTGTTCACCGTTGCTGCTGACACCCCATCCAGATCAACAAGACACGGGCTTCGCTGTCCACGTTCAAGTGATTCCTCGAGGGCATCCATTCGTCACGGCCACCCGATACACTAAGACTGCCGCGTGACAAGCCTTTGGATATACAACCTTGATTCGCTCACTTCTATGGAAAAAGAAAAAAGCACTGAACGTGAAACCTTCCGCCTTCTTATTGACCATTCCGTTTTTGTGTCCTTTTGATCTCATGTTTCCCCAGATTGTGCTTCTCGTTGCTGTTTATTTCAATTTGGACTTCTTTCAACGGAATTTTGGCTTCAGTTCAGTTCCTTTCGATATCATATTACTGCTTCTTTACATGGCGACCTCCGCCTCGGATGATGCTCTTCGGCTGGTTTCAACCCGCCCCTCACCTACATCAGTACAGGGCCCAGATCCACATCTTCCACCTGATGATCCTACTTCGGCATCGTATATTCCCAGGGCAGCTAGAATGATTCCAACCTCTACAACCGTTCATTCCGTATTCATCAAGAAGCTGAGCTATCCCTTGTCTTCTCGTCCTGATGAGCTTTGGATCGTGGAAAGGACACTAGATGGTATTGAAACGTGGAAGCCAGTGGAAACGTTTTTGGAAAACATGCACCTCACCAGTGATCGTGCCACCCTACGCACTACGGCTAATCATTGGCGCCAGTACTATGATGTACCCATCCCATCATCCTCCTCCTCTACGGCAACTTCCGTTCCTGTTCTTCCACATCCTGAACACACCAATGTCTACGTTTCTCAACCGTACGAAGCGATCCCGGACCAGCTTCACATTTTACAATCATGCTGGGGACGTTCGGCCCAACACCATTCACAAGGTACCACTACTTCTTTATCTTGGCCACCATGGAGATCTACACCACCTTCTTCACCATCGGCAACACTTCACCGGACCTTACATTCCAATCACCCTACCGCACCTGCTCACCATATACATTGTCCACTGGATGCGAACGACCCTGGCCCGATGGATATGTCCGACTCCAGTGTGTAACACACCACATCATTTTGCGGAATGAAAAAAGAACAGTGACTAAACGTCGATTCGTGACTATTCACTAAGTACACCGTCTTCTTCCATGTTTTGCTTGTGGGCTTAATTTTCGATCACTATAGTATTCTTATGTCGCAGCCTGGGCTTCACGCTTGACACTCGACGCCATGGCTCATTCTTCTCGCCCTCACCCATATCGCGCTACATCCAGGGTTGATACACCACAAGGTCCCCGAACTGCTGCATGGCTTGCCGGACACCGAGGCCTTCCTGGTGATGTGGACCCTCCTCCATACAGACCTGTTCTGATTTTAGTTGACTACTCTCCTTTACAGGGATTGACACACCGTAGTGAACCTGACCGTGATCTCTACATGGCTCTTGCCAATTCAAATTTCAAGAATGTTAGTGCAGGCGAACTTGAAGCTCTTTTTACCTGGTCACGCCAGCTGGAACCAATTGAAGCAGGCATTCTTCCCATTCGAGACCTACGCACCGCCATCACAACAAGATTGAGGACCCAATGGGACATCCATTTTGACCCTTCAAATTTGGAGTTTCGCTATTGCGATCTGGAAGGTGATGCATTCCAAGTTCCCAATGATTGGACTGTCATGCAACTTTTGGAAGAATACCGTCCTGACTGGCGAATCCGGCAGTATAACTACATCGAATCCACTTTGCTCGTACCAGGTACCTCACAGCCTTTCGTGCTACGTCCGAGATGCCATAAAGTTAGCCCTGGAGTTATCCTACCCTGATGTGCTTCACTGGCGAACAGGAAAATGCCCGACTTGTTCTTTTCCTTTCATCTATGACACTTTATTAACACGGCGGACTCTTTGGAATTTCACCTCTCGATTTATTTCCACCACTTTAGGTTCCGTGCATTGCTCTTTCCGTGGATTCAGAACAATACGATTGACCATTGGATATTACTACTATTATTATTCTCTGGCTCGGCTTATTTTTATTTTTTCCTGATTCCTCAGCCTTTGGTCTTGCCATTTAACGCATTTTCTGACCGTCTCACCCATGGAGCATAAACGTGACGCTACCGTGGCGGGCTTGGCTTGGCCTTCGAATCCCAACCGTGGACTCGCTTCCACAGCCCTTGATCCAGTGTCAGATGGCCAGGCTTCTGAACTATGTCACTCTATCGCCCCTGACCCTACGACCTCGACCACCTCGGCACCTTCGGCAGCTGACACTACAACCAACGACATCGGAACCATGCCCCACGCCGATACATACTCAGGCCCTGCACTTCCTGATGTTCCTTTCCCGACTGAGCCAAGTCCTACCTACAACTACTTCCATCGTGCTCACTTCTCATCACGCGTGGTCCACCAGATCCACTTCAAGATCATTACCCACTCCAACAATACCAGGGAGTTATTCATCGAAGAGATCCCCATGTCGGGGCTCTCCAAATGTCGTGATCCCGAGCACTGCTTTTATGGTCTTTCGGGCAATTGGGAGTGGTCCCTGCGCACTGCGGATTATTGGCGCCATCACTTTGAGATTCCTCTAGTACATGGGCACTTTCACAATGTTCCCATTGAGACCACTTCTCCTACGGAGGCAACCCGCTTAACTCCGAAGATCCAGGAGCTGGCCAAACAACTTTCAGCCACTTTGACGGCCGCTATGGCATCTGGGGAAATCAACGACACGTGGAGGATGGTTGAAGGCATGAGCTTCCGTGACGCGATCCAAATACTTCAACTCGAAGCGAATTTCCCTTCTGAGTGAATGACCGCGGCTATGTACACTAGCACCGTGTAGCCTTATTGGATTTGATTGGTTCTGCCGACCTCGGCCGCGATGTTCTTCCAAAATAATCAAACCCCGCTACATGCGGGGTGTGTGTGTGTGTAACATCTGAACAGATGTAAAACTTCTTTTGTTCTAATCTTCTCACATTTGCAGGGGGCCCACGGGTCTGATTCCTGGCGTGGGCCAACGAAGCTCCAGGTGTCAGACTAGGATATCAGGAAGGGACGCTTTCCTGACGTACCTGCTTTTTCCGACATAGCAAGGGGCCAAGCTCAGAACCCCAACTACCATGATTTTATTCCTTCACGGTTGCCACAATCTGTAGTTTATGCATCAGAACCTCCCTCAGTTTTTTCGCCGAAACCATGTCGCCGACGGTATTCTTGATTTTTTGAAATATTTCGCCGAAACCATGTCGCCGATGTATTTGGAGTATTTTGTTAAAACCACGTCGCCGATCTATATGCTTTTTTGATGACGATCTTGGCCATGGAAACCATTCAGGAGAATTTCCATTATTCGTAGGGTGCATCGTTTATTTCGTTGTTTCATATCTAATCTGCATGTTTCAGGATTCAGTTCCTGCCGGATCATATAATGATCCATTCTTGTCTAGTGTGTGTGTGGACCATCTGAAAAGATGTAAAACTTCCTATAGCTTTAACTTGGTTCAATTTTACTTCGTACTTGCAGGGGGCACAGGTGTGACTCTGGTTCCTGTGCCAACGAAGACGGCCAGAAGTCACAGTGATATCAAAGGGAGACGTCCCTTTGACGTACCTGCTTCAAATTTCATTTTCGTGTCAATTTTCTGCTATGGGACGTGGCTAACCCAAGAACCACCAAGCCGTTTCTTTTGTCAACCATTTGCATTGTTCTATTTACTGCACTGTTGTCGCAATCTGGCATTATTTTATTTTATTTTGGACTTCACTGCATCAGAACCTTCCTCAGAGCAAGGACGTAGAGAGTTTACTTCGCACTGAAATTCACGTTGGATCAACCAATTTTTCCTGGCAGTTTTTAAGGGATTGTTTTGTGCACGTGTGATGCACTCCACAACAAAATTCGCAATGTTGTTTCTGAGCAAGTGTGTCATTCCTGCTGTATACGTCAAGTTGGCAGGAACCCTTCGGGGAAAGCCTTTCCAGGCTAGCAATTGACAGTAAATCGATGTCTGAATTTACACTTTTGAATTAGTAATTCGTCTAAGTAAAGTGAACAGCTTGCCTTTTTTCATTGTTTCACACGTCGGTCGAGTGAGTGTTGAACAACTGGCCGCTGCACTGGGCCTCCTTTCTTTTTCGCAGATTTGCATAGTTGGAAGCCACGTTAACATCCGTTTTTTCAACGTTGCTCGAGAGCTTGACAGACAAGATGCATCATGACATGGTTCCATGTGGAGGCGTCAGGACATGTTTTAGGTGTGGTTCTTCTTTCTTTTGATGGTCGTTGGTGAGGTTCAATTGTGCACCTAATTCACTTGAATACTGACAGCTGTCGATGGGGTTGAAATGAAAGTCGAGGGCCTTTGAGCCTTATCACGAATACTGCATGTGTTGTGGATGCATCCAATGTTTGTGTTTTTACCATTAGAGTGATCGTCTGACAGTGCTGCCAGACCTGTTATTTTTGGCCATGTTTCCTGGTCGCTGGCCAAACTTTTCGGAGAACATGTGGAACTGTGGCTGGTCAGCGCCTACCTTTACCTCACCTCAACCTGCTGCACAATTTTGTCAATTTTGTGGAGGTGATCTGATGAACCAACAGTCTCAAGCTCAGTCACAAGCTCAGACCCAAGCTCAGTTGGCTCAGTTAAGGGACCAAAATGCATTATTGCATCAACAGTTGAATTCCCAAGCTCAGACCCATATTCAGCAACTCCAGCAGCTTCTTCCATTCCATCAGACCTCTCAACCAACCGCATCTCATCAGACTCCTCCATCAGTACCTGAGCCACCAACGGTGCCAACAGTCCAGACTCCTCCTGCTTCAACTCCAGCTCATCCCGCTCCACAAGAGCCACATACCACTTTCAATCCAGAAGAGATGATGCAACAGATGCGCCATACAGTGGAATCCGGCATGCAGGCGTTTATGGAAATGACCAAAGAAGGGTCCAAGAGTCCTCATGCAAGTGGGGTACAACCACCACCAGCGACTCCAGTTGCAGAGCCTCTACCAGTTGTCCCATTGCCACCACTTCCACGGCTTCATCGCCGTTCCAGGTCACGGTCTCAACATATTCCGTCTCAGGTGGACAAACGTCCCATTTCGTTCCCGAGAAGTCCAAGACGTCACAGACGGGATAGCCGTTCCCGCCAACATCGTCGACGTTCCCGTTCACGGGATGACTCCATGTCTCCAGGCCGTCCCCGGTCAGTCACTCTTCGTTCCAACTCTCCACGTCACCGGGAAGACCTACATCAACGTGAGGAACTTCGACGCCGTGATGAGTATACTTATCCATCCACTACACAACAACCTCCATCTCGGCGTGACCATCACTACGAACAACCTTCAATTTCCGACAAGTCGGACTACCAAGACTATTCTTCATACCCTGACTACGGCTCCACCAAAAAGTGGAAGCCTTGGCAGTCTTGGAAGGACCAGTCCAAGTCTCAATATTACACCCATCCCTCCGGATGGATTGATTACTCAAAGCCACACTACAAACATCAATCTTATGATGAACAGCCTTCCAAGTATCCTTCAAAGCCTCTGACGGCATACTCGCTTGATAAGCATTCCCACAGCCAGGGCAATCATCCCAATCGCTCTGGCTCAGCTCAATCCAGAGCTTCCACTCTTCCACCTGGTCATATGGCCATCAACCTTCAAGAAGGTTCCAGAGAGGAATGGGCTCGCCAAGTCAAACATGCTCTCACCCATTCAGGTCGGATGAGAGCAGCAAGTGAACTTGACGCAAAGGAGCTTCCTCAACCATCCACGAGTATTGTCCAAGAGCACTTTGATGAAGCAATGGACGAGTTGACCAACGTGGACGTGCGAATTCCCACAGACATTGGCAGAAAAGCCATACATTTATTGTCAAGTACAGGCATCCTGACGGATTTTGACTTGTCCGCATGCTATGTTCGAGAACTTCCACAAACAGGCATGCTAGCCTTAGTCATGCCGCTGCCAGAAATGAGCCGATTTCAAATGCCCCCACCTTTTGGCGGCCAAACTCTCGTCACACATGCACTTGGCCATGGTACGACCCTCAGTACCGCACAGCTGATCCTTATGGAGGGCAAGATCCGACCAGCAAACTGGTCTTTCCACAAAAATCCACAGAGATGCGACATGCCCACCTTTGGAGCATTCTATATAGGCCGACAGATTGCCAATGCTGACAAGAACTTCCCATCATGGGCAGAACAGGAACTACTTGATTCCATGGAGAAGAAAGGCAAAGGCCAGCAAGCAATCACCATTGGGGCGATCTATAGAGGCTCAATGGAACATCTTGCACTGCGCGGTGGAGGGAACGAGAAATGTCAGCTCAATGTAGCTAAAAAGGGAATCGTCACCACTCCGGAGAAGTACACGATTGCTCATAGCAACCACGTGGGGCTGAAGTTCATCGCGATCAAATGGTCAGACCTCAAGGATGATGATTCACTGGCACGGCGCCCTATCGAACTTAAGGACACAGATTCTGAGGACAATGTCAACTACCGTGCCAACGAGGAACGGCATGCAGCCAAACGCAAACGTTGAGCATTTAAGACAGCATTCTCTGATCGTGTATCATTAGTTTTCTTGTCCTAAACAGGATCATTACTTCTTTTCTAGGGATTTCCTGGACAAACGCATTGGCAAAATGCGACTGCTGACTCGCCCGTCTGAGTGCTTTCCACTCTTATGAACTTTTTGTCATTACGAGCTTGCTGATTTTGTTTAGTGACTTTGATGCACATACCTACATTGTTTGACAGGGCCTTGTACCGTAAATGTGATGTTCCATTTCATTTCATCCTGTCAATCGTTGGAACCACCGCAGCTTTTTTGATCCATCAGTAATTTTGAACTGCCCACGCCACTATGGCAGAGTCTGATCGATCCCGCTCACCAGCACCTGGTCGAAATCGAGCTGAACCTGAGCCTTCTCGCCCTCCTGTACGGCAAGCTCTTCCGTTCTTTCCTCGATGGTGTGGTCCTATGCAATCAGCGATTTGGCACTCTCAACAGATGCTGCGACCTCAGTCCAGACCTCAGTTCCAACCTCAGCTCAATATGCACCAGTCGGGACCTTATATGATGATTCCACCAACAAATCCATCAGCTTCGACGCATACATGGACAAATCCAAGACTTCCACCTACCCATCCAAGATTTCCACCTGCACCTCCTTCATCTCCACCACCAACACTTGCATATCCACGTCAATCCAGCTCAGCCACTCCGCCATGTTCACCTACGATTCCATGTGCCCCAACTCAACTCCATTCTCCAAGTCCCCAGGAGGACAGACTACCATTGATGAAAGTCGTACATATGGCTTCGATCTCAACCCTCATTGGCAAGAAGATCAGGACCACTACGACAATCAGAAGATCAACGGCTTGACCTTCCCTCGAAGTATTCGACCCTCAGCTTTTACACAAAAGCTCGACATCGAGGGATGCGATCCACTGAAGCTTCCAGTAGCGGCCTTACTATATCAGCAGGCCAACAACTTCTGGCTTCGGAAGCTGGCTCATGGGCGTGAAGTGTACCCGATTCCTACGGGGGACATCGCAGCGGTGGTATTCATGACGGAGCTATTGACTCAATTACGGAACAAAGGGGTGGATCTTGACAAGGTGTCATCCTGCAAAGCCAGACAGGATGGAAAGTTGCTGGACAAGACCAACAACACCAAGTACGCTGCTCAACAGATCGCAGACCTGATCCATACTTGGGTTCCTACCCGAATGGCAGACCCTGACACTCAACAGGAACTGACTCAACTTCGGAGTCAACTTACCCAATTGCGACAACAACTCGGGGAAAACCCGGGCGAATCTTCATCTCCGGGCACTCCTGGCCCTCCAGCATCCAGTCCTGCTGCCACACCTATCCAAGCTGCTCTTCTTCGAAGCTCTCAACAACCAGCTCCTCCTGCACCTCCGGGTTTTGATCCTTCATCCCTTCTTGTCGGCACCACCAGTGTCAATCCGTGGCTCACTCAGAACATGCCACCAACCCTTGCAGTCAGAGCCTTCAACAAGTGGTTGAAAGAACTTGCTCTTTCCGATGCAAAACGCAAAGTGCTCACCGACAATATTGCCAAGACGGAGGAATGGTGGGCCAAGCAACCAGCTGACGCCCTCGAGACTGTGGAACGCGTGGCAGTCATGATGGGAATCCCAGTCAATCTCATGGGCAAAAACTATGATGCGTTGAACCTCCTCCGGGCTATGACAGCAGGCATCAGCCTTACCAATTGACTAGCCCCGCTCTTGCGTCGGAAACTCAAGCACAAAGTGCTTCAATCTCATCTGCAAATTCTCCATTCGATGATCCTTATTCTTTACATTTTGACTCCCTTCACCATGACTTACAGCATCCATTTATTTCAAGGATTCCGCATCATTCAAACACGAATGATGCTCCTGACAATTCTCCATGGTCACCGACCTAATCCCAAGCTGAAGTCAATTTTGGAAGGGTGTGCGGACCTCCAACACCTGTGGGGCTCCACGCTACATTCCCACAACCTTTTCTCCAGACAATTTTTCCAGCCTCAGAGCGTCTATATCCGTTTCACCCACATCCAATCAATGCAACCCAAATTCTACGTGGGCTCTGCAATGCACCATGTCATGGACAGAGAGTACAGCCGCTCCAGGAAATATCTTCAACTCACCAATGAGAGACTTGTGCAAGCTGAACTGGCACTTCGTTACTGGCAAGAACATGACAACTTGTATATTTGGGCGCCTATTCCAATCTATACAGACAGAAGCGACTATCGCAGCCTGGAAATGGCACTGATTCAAGAATGGCAACCTCGCCTCAATTATCCTTTTATTTGCCAATTCTTCCACCCAAAGAAGGGTCTTCTCAAAAAACCCCTTCTTAACACCAATGCGCAATTTGGTCTTGCGACTCTTTGGCGGCGTGCCAAACACAAGTTCACTCCACAACTGGTACGTCAAATTTTGACCTCTGCCAGATTCCAGAATCGTCTTGAACTCTGGACAATCATCCACGCCCTAGGTTCAAATACCAAGGCAAGGTTTGAGCAAACAAAGCTGCTCAGATCCAATGATGGTGGATTGACCTTATGCTACGCTCTACGTAGACTGGCCAACAACACTCAGGAGCCCTTCCGTACCCTGTCCCTGAATGCCATCGATGCCTCCATCCAATGGTGGCGAGGGAAACCAGCACCCAAAGCGACAGCTCTACGGGCCCCATGGTGCCTCGCTCCCGACCTCCAAAAAACCTTGAAGAAGTTTCTACGACAATGGCATGTCAGGATGCTTGCTCACCAGGTACCATGTCACACTCCTTCCTTCAAGACGGTCTTCATCAAACATGCGGCCGTGTTGGACATCCTTTGCAATCACAAACAAGCCATCGACGACTGGTCGACTACGATCCCAGCCACATGTTGTTGCAAATCCTGGTCCTGCTGCAAGAGTGCGGCACTCAATCCTTCGGACTCTCACTGGGTCCTCTCTGGCTCTCTTCTTCATTCCCATCTCAAACCAGACCTTGCTGTCATTGCGGAAGGATCTTTGGCCAACAAAGTCTTCCCGTCCAAGAAGGAATTTCAAAACCAACTGCGTCTTGGCTTGAAGAATTGGACCAAGCGCAATGGTCTTCCTTCCATGCCCCAGTCCGATATCACCGACCTTTGTCACCTGTTGTGGCAACAACACCTGTCACAGATCACAGATCACATCACAAAGCAATCAATTGGACGTCTTCAAGACACCTTTGATGGTGCCATCTTCCATTGTGAGGACAAACACGCTTCCTCTCTTCGAATATTTTGCCCGTGCATTTATTTCGAATCCATCGAGAAGACATTCCAAGACCCTTCCATCTTTGAATCCCTACCCAACGAACCATCATCAATCGTGACTTCTTTGGTTGAATCCCTTCAACGACAGCACGGACGTGCCTATCCGTGGGCAGTGGGATCGGGTCGCCAGCTTCCATCTGGGTATATCCTGGCCAAAAGGAAGAAAGACTTCCGCAGTGGCAGGCCGATTATTTCCTTTGTCGACTCCCCATTCAGACCAATGCTCAACATTCTGGCCAGACTCATCTTCCAGCTTATCCCTACGGCATGTCCAAATCATTTCGCTACGGGCGACGTGTACACTCTGCTCGCGATATTACGATCGGCGCCTGTCGACGCCGATTTGATCTTGGTCAATCAAGACTTGGCCGGCTTTTTCACAAGTATTGATCAAGACAGATTCCTTCGTTCCTGGTTCATGCTCCTTGACTTTCTCCGGCCCAAGATGAATGTCTACGATGAGGAAGTTTTCTCTGTCTACCCTGGAAAGTCCAACAATCCAGGAGACATCATCAAAGGACGAACCTTTCGTCGCCTTAATGTCACTCGGAAGATTGTCGTCGGTGATGTACCAGACTTGATCAAGTCCGCCTTACATATGCAGACATTCGCCTTGGGACAACGTTGCATCCGCCAACGCCGAGGCAGTCCCATGGGCAGTCCTCTTTCTCCGGCCCTATGTCTCATGGTTGTATCCATCAGTGAACAGATTTGGCACCACACCTTCCATCAACTTCTCTCCAATCATCACCTGTTCATCAAACATGTCCGTTACGTTGACAATCGCCTCATTTTCGGTGACAAACGCCTTACCTCTTTCGAGCCATATGAAGTTTTATTGGACGACGGCTTCTACGGAAAGCCTATTATTCTCGAAACTGAGCCTGATCAAGAATTCCTTGGCTTTATGATCGAAACAAAACCACTTGAATTGATCTATCAGGGACCAACACAGGTGTCACAAGTCCTCTCACCATTTTCAGCTTCACCTCCTTCAGTCCTGCTCAGCGGCTTTCGGTCAAGATGTCACATCGTCATCAAAGGAGCTTTCCCATCTCAGCGTGTCCAACAAGGCTTGGCACAACTAATTCGTTTATACGTACGAGCTGGCTTTCCCAATGAGGAACTTGAGGCCATCTCAAATCAACTTTTGATTCAGCATCAGAACTCCAATTTGCAGGTCTCAAAAATTGCTCTTGCTGGTTTTGGCATGGGGTTCTCTTTTGTGTGCTTCCTTTGTTTTTCCTCTTTCCTCTTCATTGTTTCTTCCTGTCCCTTCTCTTGGTTGTTGTCTTTCTGTGGTCTCTTGTTTCCCTCCGTCAGCTCCCTGGCTCAAGCTTCGCTTTCCTTTTGCTCCACTTTCGTTTGATCGCTCATGGATCATGCTCAAGGACGAGCGTTCCATCATCATTTGGCTAGAGCTATCATGCATCTCAACTATCTGGCAGGTCTCTTGCCTTTCTTCGAGCCCTCCATCGAATATGATGAAGCGCCGCCTCCGACCAATTTCCGTCTTGATCATCCAAACACCAGCGGCCTGCACACTTTTGTACCTCGCCCGACATCCGAAGGTCCTCCGACCTTGGTATCACATGGAGGCATCCCTTCCCACATGGTCTTGAATCCAGAACCGTTCCTGCGACCGGCATCAACGAGCTCTCCACCAATCAATACATCTATTCTCACCACTGGTACACCTCGGCCTGCCAGTCTTATGACGGACCCTGGTCCAACTCCGACTCCTGGTTCCACAACAACAATTACCTTCCCTACGGCCCCTACACGCACCACCACACCTGTGCCAGTGCGATCAAAACAACGGTCATCATCTCTGGTGGACCCACAACCAAAAAAGAAACAGAAAGGGGAGTCAATTCCTGAACCTAGACTCGCCCACAATCTTGATGCTGTCCATTCGACATCGTTACCCACCGCAGACATGAATTCGGATGACTCCGATGGTGAAGCCGCGTCAAGAGAAGACATCAGCTACATTCATGGTGGGAAGGCTAGACCCAGAACACCGCCTCTGACCTTGACTCCAAATCCAAAAGCCCCGCCGTCTCCATTGATGCACATCACTCATGCTATTCCTGCTAATACACCTCCTGATCCGGCTCGTCCGTGGACCCACGCCGACGACCAAGAATTGATTGGCATGAAACAGGACACAAAGTCCAGACCTTCGTGGAAAACAATTGGAGCAAGACTCCATCGCGATCCTCAGCTCTGCAAGCTTCGCTGGGGACTTCTGAAACAGACATCAGAAGTGAATGACCCACCGGGTCCGGGCAATCCACCTCATGAATTGGAGGGTGATGACTGACTTTAGCATCAATTCCTGCGATGTCAAAAAAGGCGCCATTGCTGCCTTTTTGTTGCTGTTGTTGTTTTGCTTCGGGTTTCCCTTTCTTTTTGCTTTTCTCCATGTCCTTTTTTGAGGTCTCCCTTGTGGTCTGTCTTTCTTTTGCCTGGGATGAATGCTCTTACTTGGTATCTGTTCACCCACAGCAAGTATGGCTCATTCATATTATCGTCAACGAACAGCTCCCGAACGCTCTCGCTCTCGGGACGACAACATGTGGCAAAACCGTGGTACTCATCAACAGGACAGGCAACGAAATCCTCAACCTGAGGAACCTCCTCCTGCTCCTCAAGTTCGAAAGGTCTTGGTCATCGTTGACATTGAACAAGTCCGTCCGCTCATGAACAAAACCCATGATGACTCGATGGCCGCTACAACATGCGAAGTTCTCCCTCGCCTCACTCCGGTCGAAGAACGTGCATTGTTCACATTCAACATCCTGCTCAACACACACAGGTTGGAAACCTTCACGGTGTACAACCTGTTGTATTGCATCAGCCAGCACATTTGGTATACGTGGGATCGATTCTTATCTCCTTCAGCCATGGACATCAGATGGCAAGATGATACTGGAGATACGTTTGCTCTCCGCAACGAAGAATACCTCGTCACCTACCTGAACGCATACCGCTCTCACTGGACAGAGGGACAAGAACATAATGAGTTCTTTTCACATCACATTCATCCCTTTACGTCTCACATTCAGCCTTACATTATGGGCTTGAGCTGCCATGAGGCTCTTCCAAACCGCAACATGCTTCCTTAAGGTTAAAAAGTCTCTTACTTGTCGGGACATGGGACTCTCCCGCTTTCTTGTGTGGTTTGCTTTTGCTTCTTGTTGTTTTTACCTGCTAAATTCTTTAGCTCTCGGCTCCAGCTTTACCATGACCAGGCGTGATTCCTCATTTGCCGGTCTCACGCGTCCTTCTTCATCCATGAACAAGTCACGTCGTGTTTCATGGAGATCCCGCAGTCATGGCCAATCCAGTAGCACTGCTGCTCCTTCGGATCTAATGCAGCCACCCCGTGGCGACAATGATTCCCAAGCTGGAAGTTACCTCTCACCTCATGCATCAGGCGAGTACACAACCAACTATGGGTACTCTTCGGCAAATCTTGCCACACCCATACCATCTCCTGCCGATCATCAAGCTCCAATTCTACCTACTCCTACAGGAGAATCATATCCACTCCAGCAAGAGATGGAAGAAGTCCGACGTCAGCTCCATGCATACTATTTCGTGGAAGTCCAATCACCTCCAGAAGATGACGATCAACCGGCGCTTCGACGACTTATGGTGACGGAAGTGGATCGACGTGGCCGCCACCACAATAGACAGCCTGAATATTTTTTCAACGGCATCATCGGCCATGTTCGATTCGTGCCGGACAGAATGGCTGGATTGATTCATGGGATCAATCCTCCCAGCTCGCCAACTACTGGCGACGCTACTTTCAGATCCCCGAGATCTCTCCATATGGTAACTGGCGTCCCTATCAAGCTGACGGTCCAGAGAGCCCTACATCGGCACATGAATCCGTCATGGATGACACAGATTCTCTCATTGCCAATGCTGACATCAATCCACCTCCTGTCCAGATTCATCAACTGGCAACGTTCTTCTGGAACATCCTCAACAATGACAGGGAGGCCAACCTGGCCATACTCGAACGTCTGGAGGATCCTGAAGGAGATCTTTCCCGACACCCAGTTCAGATCTTCTCGGCGGCAGACTTGGCTCATCTTGCTAGCCACTTGGCGGAATCCACCAGGACCTTGTCTATCCAAGCACGACGCATGGAGGCCTTACCTGATGACAGCCTGTGAGTTTTAGGATTAATTCATTCGATGTTTCTTCCCTGTATTTTGAAGCCATTTCCGCTTCAGGGAACGGATAAGAGCTCCCAATGTGGATGAATTGAAAAAAGCCTCGCGGCAGCGAGGCGTGTGTGTGGACCATCTGAAAAGATGTAAAACTTCCTATAGCTTTAACTTGGTTCAATTTTACTTCGTACTTGCAGGGGGCACAGGTGTGACTCTGGTTCCTGTGCCAACGAAGACGGCCAGAAGTCACAGTGATATCAAAGGGAGACGTCCCTTTGACGTACCTGCTTCAAATTTCATTTTCGTGTCAATTTTCTGCTATGGGACGTGGCTAACCCAAGAACCACCAAGCCGTTTCTTTTGTCAACCATTTGCATTGTTCTATTTACTGCACTGTTGTCGCAAATTATTTTATTTTATTTTGGACTTCACTGCATCAGAACCTTCCTCAGAGCAAGGACGTAGAGAGTTTACTTCGCACTGAAATTCACGTTGGATCAACCAATTTTTCCTGGCAGTTTTTAAGGGATTGTTTTGTGCACGTGTGATGCACTCCACAACAAAATTCGCAATGTTGTTTCTGAGCAAGTGTGTGTGTGGATGGAGGAGGAGGAGGAGCGGGAGGAAGGAGCGGATACAGAACTAAAAACAAAAACCCCACACGTCAATGTGGGGAATAAAAAGTTGGTGAGTGCTGGCAAAATCTATATGTGACTATCGGCTTTATGTGGATAATCCAACCATCGTGGTGTACGAATTAACTGTTCACGATCCTGGCAAAATCACTTGCTAGAACCCACTAGGTCGAACACGAAAGGGTAAGAACATTAGGGTTGCTTGACATTGTGAGAGGCAGCAGTTTCTCGGTTCATTGCTTTCAGGAGCCAGTGTGATGGTTTGAACACATACGCGCTCCTCGAAAGTTTAGGTTCTCAGCCAAACTCAGATCAAGAGGAATTAGGTGGTGGTAGCTATCCAATATCACCCTGACGTTCTTAGATCATGTTGGTTTTGAAGGTGGCCTTTTCTCGCCATGGCTCGCCAGTGACACGGATGCATCACGATGAATATGCCTGAAATGGGGTTATACCAAATCAGCCAAAGTTAGACGATTCTACTATTGAACATTCATTGAACTCCATGGTATGGGGATCCCACTTTTAAGAACCACCCTTATCAATTGATCAGCCAGGCTTTGTGATCGATTGCCAGCAGAGGCAGACGGAGCTTGGGGGAGTGCAGTAGTTTACGAAGGACGCGGGAAGGTCTGAAAAGACGGGGGATAACGGCAAATTCCCAATCAAAACATTTGAGGGATGAGATCCGATGGTCAAACATACCCAACATCATGGATTCTGTATGTTTGTATGTGATTTGTTGATTTTGAAATCAGATGGTTTCTTGGTGAAGTCCTGATTCCTGCTAGGTGTCCCCCTTTTCTAAAATTGGTGGAAACTGAAAATCTGCTTGCTTGACTCCACGCTGCGGTTTTCCTGTGCGGTTGAAATCCTGGTGCTGTGCATCATTTTTTCGCGGAGATTGAATGACATGGGTATCCACCGCTATCCTCTTGGTAATGCATGGCGATCGCCAAAGGCTTCCCGGTTTCCCCAGCTCCAGGTGCTGCCAAAGCTCTTGAAGTTCCTGGACGTCCCGGCGACGGCGGCGCGAGGCTTCAACAGGTGCGTTCTACGCCTCGGCAGCGAAGTGCTGTGCTTTCGGTGCGACAGGACGATGCCGATGGAGTGGGGTCAGCGGAACTTGTGTGCTATACTAGATCCATAGCAGATTTTTGAAGCCGTTTCAAAGAGCAATAATAGGAATAACTAAAAAGTGCTGGCTTGCTGCCAAAAAATAGGGTTTGATCCTGCAAAAATGGTGGGTTTCAAATATGGGGTTGAAACAACAACGTTCATTGGGTTTATGGGTCAAAATTCCAGGCCTTGAAAATTCAATTTTGGAGTATATAACCTATTTTGACCCTGATCCATTTCACAACAGTTTACAATTGGGATATTACTGCATGAAGTTGCAAACATGGGGATTTCACAAAAATGCAACGTGTGGATAGTGGATAATTGACTTTGCCACTTGAGTTTGCGTTGAGTACTAAGACCACGCTGAAGCTTTGAGTCTCCTAAAATTCGGTTCCTCAATGTAAGTCACCGGAACCTTGACTTGCTTGAGTGGGATGATTTCTCCATATTTCTCCCATGTCCTATCTTAAAGGCCATGTCTTAACCCAAGACATAGCATGACATGGCCCATATAGCCCCAAAGTCTAGTCCAATGGGGATACATGAGCAGTGTTTAAAACCCGGTTGATGATTCGAGGGTTTTTTTTACCCAAAACGTTGGCTTAGACAACATAAAACATAAACAACCTGTATCATGGAAAGGCAGAGGGCTTGAACACTGTTCACATGGGGAACATATGGGGGAACATTTTTATGAAGTGTTGGCAGGATCCTTTCAGCAGGAAGTGCAAGCTGCCCATGTGAAGGCGCAACAATTCTGTTAGAAGTTACTCAAGAATGTCACGCTTACAAGTGAAGCCGGCAACGCAAAAGGTCGCCAGATAGGTAGCTGGGTAGGAATGATTTTTGGTCATATGGAATAATATGGATGCTTTTCACATTTTTATTTGATTTTTTTCCAATAGTATGGATGCACAACAAGATTATAATGCCCAACCATGGCTTGGAAATCTTAGAACCTCAAAACCAAATCTATTTTCCCGCGAGATGGTGAACTCGGTGAGGTTTCTCCAGGCGCTCAAAGCCACGCTGGCGGCATCCTGGTAACGCCAACCTGTTTCAAGATGCAGTGCGCAAAAAGGCTTTGATTTTTTGAATATTTTGAATATTTTGAAGATTTAAAGGGTGCAATCTAAAAATGAAGCCTTGGGATTTGTTTGAATCCAGTGTTCTGCACTTCAGAAGCTTTCCCCAAATAGACCCATCCTTCTATTGGGCTGAGGAAAGAGTTAACCCAAAAAATGAGAAACAAGGGCCCTGCCACCCCCTGACCCCAGGCAAAACGAATGCATCGACCGGGCAAAAAGATGAGCACCTGCAGCGGTCAAAATGGACCCCACTGGATGCTGAGCATCGGGAATTGGTTGAGCCACGAAGCATGAAATGGTTGGGATCTACCAGCCATTTTTTTCAGGTCGCCGAAGTGTCATCCCCTCCGGATGGAGGCGAGCTAGGGGAAACATATGGGAAAATACCTATCATCCATTGGAATGTTGGATATAATCTATTGGCATTTTGGGTATCCCATTTCAGACAAAGCGATATACATACATACATGCATGCATGCATGCATGCATGCATGCATCCATCCATCCATCCATCCATCCATCCATCCATTCATCCATGCACATACACATACACATACACATACACGTACATATACACACATACACATACACATACACATACACATGCACCTACACATACATATACACACATACACATACATACACATACATATACGTACATATACGTACATATACGTACATATACGTACATATATACTTACATATACATACATATACGTACATATACGTACATATACGTACATACGCATACATACACATACATACACATACATATACGTACATACACGTACATACACATAAATACACATACAGACACATACATACACATACCGACACATACACATACATACACATACATACACATACATACACATACATACACATACATACACATACATACACATACATACACATACATACACATACATACATTCATACACATACACATACAGACACATACAGACACATACATACACATACATACACATACATACACATACATACATTCATACACATACACATACAGACACATACATACACATACATACACATACAGACACATACAGACACATACAGACACATACAGAGACAGAGAGAGAGAGAGAGAGACAGAGCGACAGAGCGAAAGAGAGACAGGCAGACAGGCAGACAGGCAGACAGGCAGACAGGCAGACAGGCAGACAGGCAGACAGGCAGACAGGCAGACAGGCAGACAGGCAGCCAGACAGACAGGCAGGCAGGCAGCCAGACAGGCAGACAGGCAGACAGGCAGACAGGCAGACAGGCAGGCAGGCAGCCAGACAGACAGGCAGGCAGGCAGCCAGACAGACAGGCAGACAGGCAGACAGGCAGACAGGCAGACAGGCAGACAGGCAGGCAGGCAGGCAGCCAGACAGACAGGCAGGCAGCCAGACAGACAGGCAGACAGGCAGACAGGCAGACAGGCAGACAGGCAGACAGGCAGACAGGCAGACAGGCAGACAGGCAGACAGGCAGACAGGCCGACAGGCAGACAGGCAGACAGGCAGACAGGCAGACAGGCAGGCAGGCAGACAGGCAGACAGACAGACAG
>CAMXCT020000047.1:855263-893749 GCA_947184155.2 Cladocopium goreaui | reverse complement strand
AGGCAGACAGGCAGACAGGCAGACAGGCAGACAGGCAGACAGGCAGACAGGCAGACAGGCAGACAGACAGACAGCCAGGCAGACAGGCAGACAGGCAGACAGGCAGACAGGCAGACAGGCAGAAAGGGAGACAGGCAGACAGGCAGACAGGCAGACAGGCAGACAGGCAGACAGGCAGACAGGCAGACAGGCAGACAGGCAGACAGGCAGGCAGGCAGCCAGACAGACAGGCAGGCAGGCAGCCAGACAGACAGGCAGGCAGGCAGACAGGCAGACAGGCAGACAGGCAGACAGGCAGGCAGGCAGGCAGCCAGACAGACAGGCAGGCAGGCAGCCAGACAGACAGGCAGAACAGCAGACAGGCAGACAGGCAGACAGGCAGGCAGGCAGGGCCAGCAGGCAGTGCAGGCAGACAGGACAGGCAGACAGGCAGAAAGGCCAGACAGGCAGACAGGCAGACAGGCAGACAGGCAGGCAGGCAGCCAGCACAGACAGGCAGGCAGGCAAGCAGACAGACAGGCAGACAGGCAGACAGGCAGACAGGCAGACAGGCAGCCAGGCAGGCAGGCAGCCAGACAGACAGGCAGGCAGGCAGCCAGACAGACAGGCAGACAGGCAGACAGGCAGACAGGCAGACAGGCAGACAGGCAGACAGGCAGGCAGGCAGCCAGACAGACAGGCAGGCAGGCAGCCAGACAGACAGGCAGACAGGCAGACAGGCAGACAGGCAGGCAGGCAGCCAGACAGGCAGGCAGGCAGCCAGACAGGCAGACAGACCGACCGACAGACAGACAGACAGACATATAGAGAGACCCATTTCAGGGGCGCTGTGATGGTTTTCACCATGCGGTGGCCAGGTCATTCCAATTCGCCTGGCTCACCAGTGACCAGGATGGGGTTTTGTTGCTTGGAGTAAATTCGGGAAACTTGAGGTTGTGAAGGAAGCTCTCTTTAAAACAATGC
Source organism: Cladocopium goreaui (assembly GCA_947184155.2). Taxonomy (NCBI): domain Eukaryota; class Dinophyceae; order Suessiales; family Symbiodiniaceae; genus Cladocopium; species Cladocopium goreaui. Next base: position 892,786 of record CAMXCT020000047.1, on the reverse strand, counting down.
ATGGACAGAGCATCTCATATAAACCTCTTCTACGTGCTTGTTACTGTTTGATCACGCTAGACATGAAATTGTTTTTTTCCCCAGATTTGGCTGTGCAACATCAAACAATTAGTATAGATTCAGGTACCTCCCCAGTTCCCAGTCTGTTTCAGGATGGGAAAATTGTGTTTTTTTTTGACATTTTTGGCAGGATCACCATGCCCCCAATGGTGGCATACACGAGCAAGGCTGCGCCGGGCCTACAATGGGTACCTTCCCCCAAATGATGGAGCCCTCAATTTCTGATTCTTTTTTGGTGGGTACTTAAGAACGGATATGTATATATATATATTCCTATTCATGCTGGTATGACCAACCCTAAGGGCACCATGGCACCACTGGTTGGCCACCTGAAGAAGAGACAAGGCTCAGGAACCTTTCAGAAGTCCGTCATGATATAGAAACAACCGCAGGGGCTGGTACACTACAAAATCAGGGTTCCTTCTGAAGTATTTTTTTTGATTGAAATAGTATCTAGAAATTTGGCAAGGCCGAACTTGTGTTGGTACTGCCAGGGAGCATCTATGAGGATCCTCAGCTTGATTTTAGCAGGTCATCGACTCATCGACCCCTGTTCAGAATTCAAGACTTATCAAGAAATCATCTAGAGATGGTGTTTGAACATATGGGACACCCCTTTAACTATTTTAACTGCTTGCAGATCTCTCCATCCCCAGGGTATCTCCAGTGTATGGTCCGCAGTGGAAGGTGATTCTTCAGGACGACCGGATGCAGCAACGTTTGGTGCTGTCTACATCCCAGACCGTTGACGATTGATGTTGAAAACCATGGAAAACGACTGGTTCCGTTGTGGGATATTCCTGCAGTTACTCCTAAGTTATACTTATATTGTTTTTCCAGTAATGTTGGGCAATGTCATAAACTTCCCACATGGATGGTTTATAGCACCCATAAAAATGGTGATGACTTGTGGATGGTTTCACTTGGGGATGGTTTATTGCTTTACTAAGAATATACTTGTTGTGTTTGTTGTTTTTTTCCAGTTTTTTTTTCGCTCAAGCGGCACCAAGCCGAGCCAACCATTTGCAGTGCAAAGTTAATCGGTTCACGGAAGTGCAGCAATGGCCAACATGCCTGAGAAGAATGTGAAGGAGGCATGCAGATTAAATCAGATTGATACATGTCTTGACAGCTGGCATAGAGTCTCATGGATTGGTCAAAGCGAGAGCTTGCTTGCGGTCTCTGGTGCAGTTCTTTTTTATCCTTTTTTATTGTGTTTTTCCCAAGACATTTGACACTTCAGCTGCTGCTTGATGGCTTGGCGCCCAAGACCACTGTCCGCACAGGCCAAGCTCCACGGGGTCAACGTCTCATTGATGGACAGCAGCTTCGAGAGTCGTATCTTTCAGGTTGCCATGGGTTTCTACAATGCTCTGACTTGTATGATTTGGGGGTTACCCCACGGGTTACCCCCTGACTTAGGAAACCTCCAGATGTCAGGCCATCATTGGGCCGTGATTTTGTTCGGCATTCGGGGTTTGTGTTCTTTTGGTTTGCTGGAAATGTAACTCGGGCGTTGAAACAAAACACAGCATGATAAAACACAATTCCCGGACAGAGGGCGCAAACTGCTGCGGGCTTGCAATGGATGGGGCATGCCGCACATTACGTAGTACTCGTAGGTGGTGTCTGTCTCCTCTACATCTTCTACGATTTCATCAACCTTTGTTATTTGCCTCCTCCTTGTCGCTTTACTTGTTTACATAATCCGTTTCAAATCGTGGCAGGTGGACTAAAGGTCCACTGACCACACTTCAGGAAGCTCATGTTGCCTCCAAAGGACACAGTGAGAGGTCGCACGATATGGATCTTCCACGAATTTCAACTTCTCAAAACCTTGACATGGCCCTGACATAGCCTAAGGAGTGGTCCGGAAGCACCGACAAGAACGGCGTAAGGCACACTCCGAAGTGCAGGCATTTTTGAAGACCAATGGATTCAACAGCGGAAAGGTGCCGACCCGCGGAGCGTGGGCAAGTTCTCAATGCGCACAGTGATTTGTGATATTTGTGGATGATGTGAGGACATGGTACAGATTATGATTTTCCGTTCACAAAGCATGAAGGAACCAAAAAGGCCAGATCCAATCCCCAGTGACCGCTCTAAAGCCTGGGAGTTCCACTTTTGGAGGGTTCCTTGACGCCTTGCGCATGTGGTGAGTGTATGCACCTTAAGGATCCTTCAAACCCCAGCTCCCCCATTTACCAGACATGAACCAAACGTGTTTTTGACTATTTTTGCATTTGAGGAAGATCAACAGGAGTTCACCCGCCATGACCGCCATGCCACCAAATTATTTTGGGTTTGACCAAGCACTATGACTGCTCAACCTGCAATTTCATGGCACAAAGCCAGCGGATGATCGGAGGTGAACGAGCTCAAAGGCTTCCTTAGCAAGACATCTCCGCTTCATGAAGCGGTGAAGCAGAAGAATCCTTCGGTGGTGGCTGCCTTGCTACAACTTGGTGCCGATGCTGATTTCAGAGACTTCCCGATGGGCCGCACTGCATTTGAATACGCTGAGCGAAGCGATTCAAGGAGTTCAGCCGAGCTAACACAGATCTTTCGACAGTGCCTCGTCCAACTCTATGGTTTCACCATGTTTCACCTGGCTTAGAACTGCGAGTCATGACAGCTATCCTTCACACCTACCACGTGGAATTCATAAAGATAAGAACAATTAAAGCCGCAGAATTCACTGAAGCAGGTGCTTTGGCATTCAATGCACTTCACCTCATACCCCTTGAAACATTGCTTCATTGTTTCCAAGTTTTTTCAGGTGTGGATGTGCGCCTGATTCATATCAGTTCTGCAAAACCCGGCAGTTGACGCATGCTCCATGGGGCTTTGAAGCCTTCTTTGCGGAGAAAGAGAAGGACCAGAACTCTTCACCGCTTTTGGGGTTCTAGGTGTGTGGTTTATGATTTTAAAATATTTTCAACATTTTTCAACTATCTTGGAGACATCCCCAACGACATCTACAGACTCCTACTTCGGGATGGGCTGAAGTCACTCAGGGAATGCAACTGCAGCAGTGAGGAAAGACTTCGATGTACACTTGACACAACATGTGCAAGACTGGCTGTCCTGAAGATTTATAGCAACCCCCAGAAAGACAGACACGTAAAATCCTGCTTAAATAGTCTTGAATTGCTGGTATATCTTTTTGGGGAGTACTATACTATGAAATACCTAAATAAATAGATAGATAGATAGATAAATAAATAAATATAAGTAAATAAATAGTTAAATAAATACATAAATAAATCAATAAATAAATAGATAAATGTATGAATAAATAAATGAATAAATGAAACACTAATTCAATAGATAAATAAATGAATAAATAAATATATGAATAAATAAAAAATAAATATATAATAAATAAATAAATGTATGAATAAATAAATAAATACATGAATGAATGAATGAAATGAATGAATGAATGAATGAATGAATGAATGAATGAATGAAATGAATGAATGAATAAAATGAAATGAATGAAATGAAATGAATGAATGAATGAATGAATGAATGCATGAAATGACATGACATGACATGAAATGAAATGAAATGAATGAATGAATGAAATGAAATGAAATGAATGAATGAATGAATGAATGAAATGAAATGAAATGAAATGAAATGAAATGAAATGAAATGAACTGAACTGAAATGAAATGAAATGAAATGAATGAAATGAATGAATGAATGAACGAATGAATGAATGAATGAATGAAATGAATAAATGAATGAATGAATGAATGAAATGAATGAATGAATGAATGCATGAATGCATGAATGAATGAATGAATGCATGCATGCATGCATGAATGAATGAATGAATGAATGAATTGATCGATTGAATGAATGCATGAATGAATGAATGAATGAAATGAATGAATGAATGAATGTAAGAATGAAATGAAATGAAACGAAATGAAATGAACTGAAACAAAATGAACTGAACTGAAATGAAATTAATGAATGAATGAATGAATGAATGACTGCATGAATGAATGAATGAATGAATGAATGAATGAAATGAAATGAAATGAAATGAAATGAAATGAAATGAAATGAATGAATGAATGAATGAATGACTGAAATGAAATTAATTAATGAATGAATGAATGAATGACTGCATGAATGAATGAATGAACGAACGAACGAATGAATGAATGAATGACTGAACGAATGAATAAATGAAATGAAATGAAATGAACTGAAATGAAATGAAATGAATGCATGAATGCATGAATGCATGAATGCATGAATGCATGAATGCATGAATGAATGAATGGATGGATGAATGAATGAATGGATGGATGAATGAATGAACGAACGAACGAACGAACGAATGAATGAGTGAATGAGTGAATGAGTGAATGGGTGAATGAGTGAATGACTGAATGAATGGGTAGTTGTTGGGCGGTTTTTCAAAAGAAAGTGGTGTCAGATGACTTTTCCATTATTTTTACAATGCCTTTGGTGAGTGTTTGCTTTATTTTCGCGGGATCGTAGACCTACACTGGACACCAACCACCTGACAAAAGATTTCATTATATATAAATATATACGTATATATATATATAATAATGTTTGAAACCCAATGCCAATTTATAATAACAACTTCCATTTGAGGATTGTTGGAATCCCCTCCGCATAAGAATGGTGATGACTTGGAGTTGGTTTGAAATTGGCTTTTATTGCCACATGTGGGTCAAAGCATGTTATTGCCGTATATTATTGGGGAACCAAGATCCATTAACCGACTATTTTAGGGTACCAAAGGGTACCAGGGTTTTGACGCATACCCACCATATTCGATATGATGAAGATCGCTTAGGGCTCCGGCCATTTCCAGTCCAAGTCTTCCAGATGATGTGACCGATGAATGGATAAATGGATGAATGGATGAATGGATGAATGGATGAATGAATGAATGAACGAACGAATGAACGAATGAACGAATGAACGAATGAATCAATGAATGAATGAATGAATGAAATGAAATGAAATGAAATGAAATGAAATGAAATGAAATGAATGAAATGAATGAATGAATGAAATGAAATGAAATGAAATGAAATGAAATGAGTGAATGAATGAATGAATGAATGAATAAATGAATGAATGAATGAATGAAAGAAATGAATGAATGAATGAAATGAATGAATGAATGAATGAATGAATGGATGGATGGATGGATGGATGAATGAAATGAATGAACGAACGAATGAACGAATGAACGAATGAACGAATGAACGAATGAATGAATGAATGAATGAATTGAATTGAATTGATTGATTGAATGAACGAACGATGAACGAATGAACGAATGAAGGAATGAACGAATGAATGAATGAATGAATGAATTGAATTGATTGATTGAATGCATGAATGCATGAATGCATGAATGCATGAATGCATAAATGCATAAATGCATGAATAAATACATGAATAAATAACACACACACACATATATATATACACACGCAATATATATATATATGTATGTATACACACGCACAATATATATATATATACATATGTATATATTATACACATATACATATATATATACACATACATAATTCATATATATATATATATATGTTGATGCCACAACACTTGTCATGCTCCGCTTGCATCATTTCTCTTTTGTCAGCCGCCAGCCGCTGCACATAGCCATCCACACTCATGGGAGTCAAGGACATCATAGGAGACCTTCGATGCGATGACGACGTGGTGAAAACGCATTGGAGTGCTTCACAGGCTCCTCGGGAGGAGAAGTTGTAGCGGAGGCTTGGAAGCCTCATTCCTGGTTCGCTATCAATATTGGTAGCGGAGCCGGACTCCGATCCGGCGTGTGAGAAAAGCCTCAGAGTTCAGGAGAGCTCACGAGCGCAACACCTGTCTATGTCCTCGCAGTCGACGTCTGGATCCACTGCGGAACTGAGTGGAGGTTTGCGCTATTTTAGCGGTGAGAGTGAGGATGGCAAAGAACACGAACGATGGAAACTGTGGGTTGGCAACAAGCTCTTGACGTTGGATAAATTTCCAGCGGAGGCCAAGGGAGCTTTTGTTTTCACCTTGCTGACCGGCAAGGCACTGGAGTCAGTAGAACATCTAGACCCTACGCTGTATCAGTGTGCTGATGGGGAGCGAGCAATCTTCAAGATTCTGGACGAACGCTTTCCTGAGAAGGATTCTAGCGATGAATTGGCAGAAGTGTTGGATGGTGAGAGCTTGAGACAGTGGATTTCCAGAGCAACTGAACTGCTTGAAAAGTGTGAACAGAGTCAGGTTGCAAAATCCCTGAGGAAGCAGGTGGCTACATGGTTTTGAAGTGGTCAGGTTTGTCTGACGATCAACAAGCTGTGGTCAAGGGTCGTGCTCTTGGAGATTTCAAACTGAGGGCTTTGCCGATGTGGAAGCCTTCATCACTGAGTATAACATGGAGGACTCTAATGTCAATGCCGATGGTGTTGACTCAAATCCGGAGATGGAGGTTGCTGAGATTCTTGCAACTGCCTGGAAGGAGAAACGAGCTGAACTATCCAAACTGCAGCGATCTCGTCGTTTCACTGAAGCCAAGGAAGCCAAGAGGTCGTTCAGAATCAAGGTGGAGGAACTCAAGAAGAGAACCAAATGCAATTGATGCGGCAGAACTGGACACTGGGCTAGAGAATGTCGCCAGCCTCGTTATCCCACATCGTCCAATCCTGCCGCAGCCAAGTCAGCAGGCTTCAAAGGCAAAGAACGTGGAGCCAGCTATGTAGCAAAGACTTTTGAGTCCCTGCCTGGGACTGAGATTAACCGGTTGGAGACAGTGCCAGCTGAGTTGTCAGAACTGCGCTTTGTGGCAGCGGTGTGCAATGAGCCCACCATGATTCAGCGACTGCAAGCGTATGAATCTGAGCGCTGTCATGCATTTTCCCAAGAAGTTTTCCTGGTGTTGTCACCAGCTGTGGAACCCTGGACAGTGGATGCGGCCGCACCATCCATTGGTGCTCCTGCGCTGGATAAGTTCAAGGACATTTGGACGAAGATGGACATCCCATCTTGTGCCAAAGCGAGGAGTCAATGTCTTATTCAAGTTTGGCAATGGGGACTGAGAGGTGTCGGAAGTGAGTTTGGCGCTGCCGGTTGGGATTGGAGGTTGTCATGGAACAATCAATGCAGCAGTGGTTCAGGGGGATTCACCTTTGCTGATCTCCCGACCTGCCATGAAAACGATGCAGGCCACTCTGTGCTTTGGACGTGATTCCCTGACCATGTTTGCAGATGAGCTGCTGGACAGTACGCGGTGAATGTGCTGAATTTTCCTCAGCCGTCGTTTCCGAGCACGAGTCGCATGAGCAGCCGTCGTCCAACCAAGTGGCACCATCTGAAGGCCAGGGTAAATGTCAGTTAGGACCCCATGACCACTCAGTAGTCCGTCCCATAGTGAAGCTGAAGGGGTTAAGCCAGGAAGTCAGCCGACTTCACAAGAGGCGCAAAGCAGGCGGCATCACCAGGAAACAACTCAGGTCACTGAAGGCACAGGTAAAGCGATAGCAAGCCATTGGGCAAGAAATACCTTATAGCTGAAGTGTTTTCACCGCCTCGTCTCACGCCACAGGTTGAAATGTTGGGCTATCGTGGATTGGCCATCGACATCAAGCAAGGTTGGGATCTCACGGGCTCCGAACTTCAGGACTGGGTACTCCGGAATTGCTGCTACTGTGCCCACCATGCGCAGATGCCGGTGGTGGGTTCCACCTCAACTCATGTTTCATAACCACGCAAGAGATCCTGAGTCGCAAAGCCAAGCTTAGGAAGTTTTTGCGTTTTTGCAAGCGATTGATCACTCAGCAGTTGAAACCATGGAGGTCGAGTTTTGTTCGAGCATCATAGAGGTTCTGAGGTTTGGGATGATGTTGACATGAAAAGATGGTGTGATGAGCTGCATAGTTTCCTGACTGACACGCGTTTATGTCCCAGCAGTCCACGGAAAGCCCAAGCAGTTGATCCGCAAAACCGCTATAGACTGTTGGTCAGTCATGAAGACATGCTGTCGCTGCAAACCACATGTCCAGGAGAGCCACATGGAAAACATGCCGTGATAGCAGGAAGCCATCCAGCTGTCCGTAGCATTAGCCAGCATGCCGGTAGATACACTCCAAAATTTGTGTCAGCCATCTCTAGACCCGTGCCCAGCCTCAAAACCACTGAAGTGTTGATCCTGAACGGTGAGCTTCTATGTCACCAACAGTGGTGTCAGGAGATCCTAGCTGCTGAAAACGAATAAGTAAGTGACGATGTTTGCAGTCTCTTTTGACCAAGTTGCATAAGAAACTGGGTCATCCATCTTCGGATGATTTCATCCGAGTTCTGAAGCATGGTCAAGCCTCTGACAGAGCGCTAGAGTTGGCCCGCCAGTTCAAGTGTCCACAGCGTGAAGCCACACCAGGTGGGCTGCCGGGGTCCGAAGAATGTGAGTTGGTTGAAGTGTTGGGAAACGTATATGGACAAAACGACGCACCAGCTGCGTGGTACCGGGTTTTTGATGAACAGGTCCGTCAGACTGGCTTCCAGCAAAGTAGTTAGGACCCTTGTTTGTACTTCCTCAGAAATCCGTAACGGTGAGCTTGTTGGTGTGCTTGGTTCGCATGTAGGCGACACGGTAACAAGGGGCATTGGCCCTGAGTACGAGCAAGCTTTGAAACTGTTGCGTGCCAGGTTTTCCCTACAGAAAATGGCGCCCGCAAGAAGGACAGTTCTGCGGCGTCCATTACAAACAAGGCCGTGACATGTCAATCACCATGACCCAACCAAGCTTCGACCAGCTCACGTGCCTACGTTCCGCCGTGCCAACCGAGCATCGCTTTTGGACAAAAAGGAAGTGAGCGTTCTCAGAGGGATCAATGGCAGTTTGAACTGGTTGTCAAGCCCAGAGTCGCCCAGATTTGTCAGCACAGACAAGCCTGAGCCATCAATCGTTTCCTGGTCCAACAGTTCATCACATTTGAGAAGCAAATAACATCATTCGACGTGTCAAACAGCACTCTGATTTGGGTATTACTTTTCTTCCAACTCCTGCTGATAAGTTGCGCGTGGTTTGCCACTCTGATGCCGTTTTTGCAAATGTTGGGGATTATACTCAGGCTGGTTTTGTGGTTGGGTTCACGCCTGATGAGCTGGATAAGGGACACAATGCGCCATGGACTCCTGCCATATGGCGCAGTCACCGCTTGAGCCGTGCAGTAGGATCAACATTGGGTGCCGAGGCACAGTCAATGGTCAGTGCCACTGGTAAATTGGTATGGGCGTCTTTGATTTTGTCTGAGGCATTGGATGGACCATTCGATGTTCGTACCTACGAAGCTGTGCTCCGCAGAAGGCCACCTGTAGTTGTTACAGATTGCAAATCTCTTTTTGATCATCGTTTGGTGTCAGTTTCAGCTCCTACGGCCGTGGAGGACCGAAGAACTTCCATTGACATAGTGATTTTGCGTCAGAGCATGCCTCGGGTGCACGCCTCAGTTCGTTGGGTTCCCACAGATTGCATGCTGGCCGATTCCTTGACCAAAAATGCTGGTGATCCAACAGATCTTTTGCGTGCTTGTATCAAAGAAGGTAGGTATCAGATCAGTCCTGAAGCCACAGTTTTGAAAATGCAACAACAGGAAAAGCAGCGTATACTGGAGAAACGAACAAACAGCAATAGTAATTAATGTGCATTTCTAGGTGCGTGTGCAGCCCTCCTTGTCCTTGCGTAGAGTTGCCAGTTTTGTGGTGCAGCCATACACTGTAGGTAGTAGTGCCTGATAGTTTAGTGCTGTGATACCCTCATGTCTCTCTTCAAAGCGCATAGTGACTTGTCCTGTGCAGCCCTTGCTCAGGAGTGCAGCCCAGATTTGGATGGAACTTCCAGTGAATGGAGCCTCGCCAGCGATGTTCTTGCTGGTGGCATGACTGACGCGTCCAAGCGTCACTCTGCGGTAGCTTGCAATTCTGGATATGCCTCAACTCAACGGCTGTGATGCCTCAGCGTGAGCGTCTTTCTGCTGCTTGCTTCCCAACCATGGGCATGGATGGATCGAGCTTCTCTGGGAAGCACCAAGAAAGGCCACAAGATCACCTTTCCGCCTGGCATTGAAGATTTGTCCATGTGGGGCAACATGTTTGTGGAGTTCGGAAAGCACTCAGGCAAAGAGCTCGCTTTTGAAGATTTGGCCACATCCACTGAAAAGGAGCACAAGAGATATGTGAAGTGGTGTATCGGGCAAGTGGATGCCGCAGAGGGTCGTCTTAGTGATTTGTCTTTGTACTTGGTTGCTCGAGAGCATGTGATGGGTTCCATGGAGCAGCGTCCAGTGATTCCTGGCACAACTGAAGTGCGTCGCTTGCGCCGTCAGTAGGATGGCCTAGCTTTTGCGGCTGATGGCATAGCTTGAGATGTTTATGTCTATAAAGCGACTGTGGAGAAGTCACTTTCAATTCAATTTTTAGATTTTGAGAAATGTTGATGCCACAACACCTGTCATGCTCCTCTTAAATCATTTCCCTTTTGTCATTTGGCAGCCTCTGCACATAGCCATCCAGACTCGACGGGAGTCAAGGACATCATAGGAGACCTTCGATGCGATGACGACGTGGTGAAAACGCATTGGAGTGCTTCACAGGCTCCTCGGGAGGAGAAGTTGTAGCGGAGGCTTGGAAGCCTCATTCCTGGTTCGCTATCAATAAACAAATATATCTATATATATATATACACATATATATATATTGTTTTTTCTTTCTTTCTTTATTTATTCATTTATTTATTTATTTGTTTATTTATTTATATTCAAGTTTGGGCCTAACAAAGTGCCCGCACAGACCACATTTCCTTGTTACAACTCCTCAGTCCCTTAACCGCAGATGTGAACTGCAACGGTCAGAGTTGGCTGTTACCCTGCAGGACCCCCTTGCCCAGTGCTCTTTGACTTAACTGTTTCTCTGGGCCCAAAAATGGAGGATTTACCACCAATACGTGGCCATGGGGAAAATGATGATCAGCCATTGGGATGGTTTGGTACGATATTTTTTTTCAAACAACTGAGGGAAAAAATATCGTTGGGTGTTTTGCATTGCGTTGCGTTGATTGCGTTTTCCTTTGTCTGAGGAAATGAACTGCGCCTAAAGAAACCGTTTTTAAACCTTAGTTTTTTTTTCAAAAAATGTAGTCTCTTCAAACATCTCTCATTGAACGTATGCAGCCGTCCTTCCAGAAACGAAGGTAGTCTTTTTGTGAAGATCCACCTCAGGTCTCACTCTCAAAATGTAGAAAATCATTGGGTGGAGGGAACCATGTTCTTATCCAGCAAAATAGCAATCCAGCGCAAGCTTCCTCAGTCATGTCCAGGTAGCTCGAAGATCTCCAAATTGAGAGTTACAGCGACCATTCGAACCATAGCAAATGTTGTCGCTTGAGCTGATTTTGCACCATGTTTGGCCAACCTTATTCTTGCCCATTGGCGGTTGAGTTGGCCAGCATTTCTGAATCTTAAAGCTCTTTGTACTGCAGTAGTCGTGAAGGTTGAATTTGAATCATGTGGACATGATGAAAATTGTGTGCACGTGTGCCTAGAACCACGAGACCCTAGTACCGAGTGCAGGGTCATGCAATGAAAATATCATATGAGTTCCCTTTCTGCAGTGCCACGCTGTTCGTCGCTGAACCACCAGCAAGTCATTGTGAGAAAGGGACCATTTTTGTTGATTGCTTTCGGACCTGGGTCGATCATATGTGCACAAAATACGACTGGTTGGTGGTTTCAATATGTTTCAATCATTTTTTGTTTTCCATCCTATTTGACATGATTATCCAAATTGACTAATAGTCAAATGAACATTAAACATGGCCTAAAGATGTCCTTTCTAAACGTTTTGGTTTTGGCCCTAGAGTCCTCCTTGTACCAGCGGATTGTGAGATCCTTGTCGGTCTTCGCAGAATTTCAAATTTTCAAGCTGGTTGATTTTAGGCCTCCCCCTTTGCACCAGGTTTTTCTGGAGAAATTGCTTGGTGCGACTTTGCCAAACTTCGGCAAGGGCTGAGGCGGTTGAGGTCCTTTTCTTTTATAAATTTGTGATGTCCTGACGACTCGGCCCATTCGCCTTGTCAGCCACCGGTCGTTCTTCAGCCGACCGTGGAGGTTGATGCAGTGCTCAAGCGGATGATTTTTGCAGAGGTTTTCAAGTAGGGTCCAAGGCACAGGATCAAGTAATTGTGAGGTGAAACATCGCGGCACCCCAGAGAATGAACATTGAGAAGTCACCGGTCACCATGCTGCAAACATGCAGATCTCAATCGCAGTCGCTCTACAGTATTCATGCTCAAACCTTAGAACCATTAGAAAAAAAGAACAACTACCAGCAACTACCACCATAGTGAGCTTTCCATTTCGTGGCGCGACAGTGCTTCGGATGGGAGGGGATGGGTAGAAATGCAAGTGGCAATGGTTGAGACTGGGACACACGAGATGCAAACCTAGGAGCCAGCTGCTTCAGCTGTTTTTTGCTATTGCAATGTATGGCAGGTTTTTTTTCGTTAGCAACAAATTTTGCATTGAGCACGCAGGAGGCGCGTAATTTGATTTTGGAAATGGCAGCCACTTGCAGCCACTCGAGTGGCCGCAAGTGGCCGCAAGTGGCCGCCAGCATTCTCTTGTAACCGGCAGCCACTTGCAGCCACTTGCAGCCACTCGAGTGGCCGCAAGTGGCCGCAAGTGGCTGCCAGCATTCTCTTGTCACCGGCAGCCACTTGCAGCCACTTGCAGCCACTCGCGTGGCCGCAAGTGGCCGCAAGTGGCCGCAAGTGGCCGCAAGTGGCCGCAAGTGGCCGCAAGTGGCCGCCAGCATTCTCTTGTCACCGGCAGCCACTTGCAGCCACTTGCAGCCACTCGAGTGGCCGCAAGTGGCCGCAAGTGGCCGCAAGTGGCCGCCAGCATTCTCTTGTCACCGGCAGCCACTTGCAGCCTCTTGCAGCCACTCGAGTGGCCGCAAGTGGCCGCAAGTGGCCGCCTGACATCCTCCCACGCAAACTTTTCCACATTTTCCGCGGAAAACCCACACTTGGAACGACAGGGAAAGACCCACAACGAAAACGCACGAGTTTAAACGAAAAGGAAGGAGAAGCAATTATGAGGAAATTAAGACTTATTAAAAGAGGAGGACAACGCTGCAACGAAAAATAAAGAGACTTGGAACGACAGGGAAAGACCCACAACGAAAGACGCACGAGTTCCAACGAAAAGGAAGAAGAAGCAATTAAGAGGAATGACTTATTAAAAGAGGAGGACAACGCTGCAACGAAAAAAAGAGTCTTGGAACGGCAGGACCCACAACGAAAACGCACGAGTTTAAACGAAAAGGAAGGAGAAGCAATTAAGAGGAAAGACATATTCAAAGAAGCGGACAACGCTGCAACGAAAAATAAAGAGACTTGGAACGACAGGGAAAGACCCACAACGAAAGACGCACGAGTTCCAACGAAAAGGAAGGAGAAGCAATTAAGAGGAATGACTTATTAAAAGAGGAGGACAACGCTGCAACGAAAAAAATAGGAGACTTGGAACGACAGGGAAAGACCCACAACGAAAACGCACGAGTTCCAACGAAAAGGAAGGAGAGGCAATTAAGAGGCACGACTTATCAAAAGAGGAGGACAACGCTGCAACGAAAAAAGAGTCTTGGAACGGCAGGACCCACAACGAAAACGCACGAGTTTAAACGAAAAGGAAGGAGAAGCAATTAAGAGGAAAGACATATTCAAAGAAGCGGACAACGCTGCAACGAAAAATAAAGAGACTTGGAACGACAGGGAAAGACCCACAACGAAAGACGCACGAGTTCCAACGAAAAGGAAGAAGAAGCAATTAAGAGGAATGACTTATTAAAAGAGGAGGACAACGCTGCAACGAAAAAAAGGGAGCTTCGAGACGCCACTTGACCTAGAACGTTTCATATTGGCCGTGCCTTATCAAAAGAAACTCCCTCAACATAGAAATGAGGACAGTACAGTACTTCACATTGCCAAGACTCCGCCCACGGAGAATGTTATAAATTTTCCGTGCGCAGGCAACGGAAAATTCCCAATATTCTCCGCCCAAGAGAGGATGAATGGTGAAAAATATAGTTTCACCCACGCCTGGCAGCCACTTGCAGCCACTTGCAGCCACTTGCAGCCACTTCTCTTCTCATCGGCAGCCACTTGCACCCACTTGCGGCCAATCGAGTGGCCGCCAGTGGCCACCAGCATTTTCTTCTCATCGGCAGCCACTTGCAGCCACTTGCAGCCAATCGAGTGGCTGCCAGTGGCCGCCAGTGGCCGCCAGAGCAAGTGGCCGCAAGTGGCCGCAAGTGGCCGCAAGTGGCCGCAAGTGGCCGCAAGTGGCCGCAAGTGGCCGCCTTTGCCAAAATCAAATTCGTGCCCTTCTGCACGCTCTCTGAAATTTTGGGTTTCCTATCAAAACAAACTTTTCTTCACTGGTTCGGAAACTTTCATTTTGTGCAGGCAAGACAGGTTTACTATCGACTTTGGTGTTTCCTAGTAGGTCAATGAAGCAGCATCAACGAAAGCTTCAAACATTCCATTTCGGAGAGTCTCCCTGACACACACACACAAACGTTTGCTTTATTTGTTGCATGGCTCTACCGCCCCGTGAGCATGTCACATTCTTGGGTAACTTGACGTAGCGCCGTATCCGGAACCTGCATGAACCCAGAAAATCGCCACAGCCACAGCGTCCGAAGGATGCTAAGCTGCTGAGCGTTTCTGTTCAGTTTCCTTGAAATCATGTCAAATCCCTGCGGGGACTGCCAGAGCAGACGACATCAAATAGTCGCCAGTGCTTTGGACTTTCAAGAATGGCTCCACGTGAGGCCGAATATTGCCGGGCAGGAGAACTCTGACGACTTTCATCTAGAGCATCTACAGCTTTGCAGACTTAGCTGGTTCTCTTATCCATGACAAAACCACGCCCTGCTGGCACCAGATTCAAAACCTGCAGTTAATTGGCAGTTAATGTGCAAAATCCAAGGGTTGCAGAATCCCAGTAACAACACGGCCGCAACAGTGTCCAGGCCACGGTTCTGCAGGATCTGCGGTCCAGGTTTCTAGAGGTGTACAGGAAGAGAAGTTCGGAATGCACCAAGTATGGTATCAGCCTTCCCTCGTTCGGACCACGTTAGAAAACCCAAACCCATCTTGGTTTGGTGCCTTTGTGTGCGTCCTACATTTGATGTGAACCCTTTATGGGAGTGTGCATTCTCCTGCATTCCCGCTCGGTCCATAGGATCTCGACTCATCCCTTTCCCCTAAGATTTTTCATTATTTTTCAGACAGAAACCATGGTGGAGGGGATGAAACCACCCCTTTGGGACCATTAAGCATGGAGGTCTTCGATATTTTCAGCTGACGAAAATGGCACAGTGAAATGTCAGTTGTCCTGCCGATTGCCCAGTTAATCGCGACTTGGGGGTCCAAAGGATCCGAATAGAAATGCGGCCAGAAAGTCAGACAGACTGGTGACTCATGAAGAAAGTGAGAACTAGTGATAATCCATCATTGACCAAGGGGTAAAATGAGTCATTGGGATTTTCTGGCTCTATAATCCCATGGATCCCATTGTCTAGTTCCCTGCAACAAGAGCACTCACTCAGACACTCACTCTGAGATCACTGAGCGAGCAAAATTGAGACCGGCTGCTGCCATGCGCTGGAGCATCCTTGCTGGTCATAGAAGTCCTGTGATGTTGCACCAAGGTTGGAGCAAAAATGCCGCTCACAAGAGGTGAGGGGAATAGGTCTTCGCCAATCTTTGGCATACAGTAGGTGAAGTAAAATCAATGGGATAGATGGTTGGGAGATGGATTTATTTGCATCCACTACATTCTACTGCCTGTTTCTCACTCATTAGTTGCAATACTATCTATACTTTTGTCGGGCTTGCACAGGTTCGACATGGTTGGGTTCACTTTCATTTGTCCTGTCCCAAGATGTTTCAACTTCAGTATGGGGATTCTCAGTGTTGATGATGAAAGTAGCGCGGAAAAAACCAATGGCTTATACCCATTCTGCCGAATGATTTGTGTACATACCCCAGGTTCCCCACGTAAGTGTAGAAAAATAGTACCGTATTTTTCCGTATTGTATATATTTCACCAACGGAGTGCACCCAGTCCAACCATATTATGTAGCCATTATATACCCATTGCAAGCATCACATCCAGAAATATCAGCTTTTGTCTAATTCATGACTATAAGATGCATAGTATGGGTGTGTTGGGTGTGTCTGAAAACGAGGTACCCCAACATCCAATGATTTAGTATCATCTTCCCACATTTTTTCTATGACAAATTGGACATGAGCTATCTCTGATGCACTGAAAAAATCCATAGATCGTTGGCCCGTTGGTGTCTCCAGGCGATGTTAGGGGAGAAAGATGCCCAGCTGCGGCAGCTCTGCGAGGTGGGTAGACGGGTAGATGGTATTTTTCATGGAGAAAAAACATGGTGAACACAATGGAAATGATGATGGACATGATGATGGAGCATGAGATTTTGGGCCTCGAACTTCAGACACAACCAGGTGACTTGAGCTTCGAAACAGTGTTTGATGGGGCAAAGTGGTCTAGGAGAGGAGGCATATTGTCTTCATTTGCCAGAACGCAAATGGGTGTGAAGGATTGTGAAGGTATTCTGGAAGCTTGTGCCCTAGGAACTCCTCTCCTCAACTGCTGTCTGGGTTAGTCTGAAAATGGTGTAGCCCTCAAAAAAATGATGTTGATGGGTTTATCTATCATGATTTTCCGATTTCCTATTCAGGCCGGGGGGGCTGATCCGAACTCGCAACTGCGCTTGGCGATGCATGGCTTCTCAGGATGTCAGGTGCCATCAATTCATTCAGCTGTATATTACCCATTGGGAATTCTTAAGTTACGGGGGATCCCCGAGTCACCATAATTGTTTCAATACCAGTAGTACCGCACAAGGCGGTGGCGGAAGTTTCAAACATAGGAAACCTATAGGAGAGGTTGGTTGTTGTGAATCAGGGATGGCAGAGCGAAGCCACTGATGAAGCGAAAGGTGATTGATCTCTCTCACTATTTCTCACTCTTTCTCTGACTATCTACCTGCCTACCTATCTATCTTCTATGTATCTGTCTATCTATCGATCTATCTCTCTCTCTCTCTCTCTTTCATCTAATTACCTAATCTATCTATCTATCTGTCTGTCTATCTATCTATCTATCTATCTGTCTATCAGTCTAGCTGTCTACCTGTCTATCTGTCTAGCTATCTATCTATCTATCTATCTGTCTGTCTGTCTGTCTGTCTGTCTATCTGTCTATCTGTCTATCTGTCTATCTGTCTTATCTGTCTTATCTGTCTACCTGTCTATCTGTGGTGCAGTGTCATTCAGTGTAATGTAGTGTAATGTAGTGTAGTGGAGTGTAGTGTAATGTAGTGTAGTGTAATGTAGTGTAGTGTAATGGAGTGTAGTAGAGTGTAGTGGAGTGTAGTTGCGCGATTGTAGTTGTAGTGGAGTGTAGTGTAGTGCAATGTAGTGTAGTGTAGTGTAATTTAGTGTAGTGGAGTGAAATGGAGTGTAGTGGAGTGTAATGTAGTGTAATTTAGTGTAGTGGAGTGGAATGGAGTGTAGTGGAGTGTAGTGGAATGTAGTGTAGTGGAGTGTAGTGGAATGTAGTGTAGTGGAGTGTAGTGTAGTGTAATGTAGTGGAGTGTAGTGTAATTTAGTGTAGTGGAGTGGAATGGAGTGTAGTGGAGTGTAGTGGAGTGTAGTGGAGTGTAATGTAGTGGTGTAGTGGAGTGTAATGTAGTGTAATGTAGTCAAGTGTAGTGGAAGGTAGTGTAGTGTAGTGTGATGTAATGTAGTGGAGTGTAGTTGTGCAGTTGTAGTTGTAGTATAGTGCAGTGTAGTGTAGTGTAATGTAGCGTAATGTAGTGTAATGTAGTGTAATGTAGTCAAGTGTAGTGGAAGGTAGTGCAGTGTAGTGTAGTGTAATGTAGTGTAGTGGAGTGTAGTGTATGTAATTTAGTGTAGTGGAGTGTAGTGGAGTGTAGTTGCGTTGTTGTAGTTGCAGTGTTGTGGAGTGTAGTGTAATGTAGTGTAGTGGAGTGTAGTGTAGTGTAATGTCGTCTATTGTAGTGCAGCGAAGCGAAGAGACATCTGAACCTCCAAAAATGGTCCAAACCCCTAGTGTTTTTAACATTTTGACTTCGAAATGTGCTTCGCGCCACAACGGCGTGCACTTTTTCGACATCTGAACCTCCAAAAATGGCGCGAACATGTGGTGTTTTGTACATTTTGACTTCGAAATGTGCTTCACGCCACAATGGCGTGCACTTTTTCGACATCTGAACCTCCAAAAGTGGCGCGAACATGTGGTGTTTTGTACATTTTGACTTCGAAATGTGCTTCGCGCCACAATGGCGTGCACTTTTTCGACATCGCAACTTCCAAAAGTGGTCCGAGACCGCCAGTTTTTAACACTTTTGACTTCGAAATGCGCTTCGCGCCACAACGGCGTGCACTTTTTTGACATCTCAACTTCCAAAAGTGGTCCGAGAATGGTGTGTTTTGTACATTTTGACTTGGAAATGTGCTTCGCGCCACAACGGCGTGCAATTTTTCATCGCTCCTCTGGCCAGCTGGCTCCGCACCCGCCGCTTTAGCGAGCCTACTTTTCGACCCTCCGGAGCCACAAATCATTGGAAAAACACAGTGTTTCGCGACTTTCCTACCTTTTCGCGCATCTGTATCTTCTGTCTTCTTACTCTTTCTCTTCTGATCTTCTCTCTGCTAATCTTCCTCTTCTCTCTGCCTCTGCCCTGCTCTGCTTTTCATCTCTCTATATTGTCGGAAGTTTGACTTCTAAACTTCCTTCGACTAATTCATCATCTAATGACTTGGATGATTTGGGGGTATCCCCATTTTTGGAAACCACATGAAACCACCATTATGTTTGGATTACCCTAAACGATATACAGCGGCACATATAGGGTCACATTGGGTTCCAGTAAACCACCTTTGCCCTGACAGCGTCGATATTGACTCCAGAGGCTTCGGGACGTGCTCTTGGGGTCAAGAAAGCAAAGTGAAAACAGGGAGAAGAACGTTCAACACGTTTTTTTCCACGATTGTTTTTCCAATATGTTTTTTTTCCTGGATATCTTGAACTTGGATGCCAGATCTTCCCTACATTTCCCCATATTTCCCACCAAGGTTGGAACAGCAGCTGAAGGCTCAGGAGGAGCTGAAAAAAACCTGCAGCCAACAGATTTGCAGGAAATGTCCCAGTTCTTTACTGGTAAATTTAAGGGGAAAACTGGGAAAAATGGGGACAATGGCAATGGCAAGAATTCTTCAACAATTTGTTCATTTTTGAATCAAACACACGGGAAATCAAGAAAAGACATGATGAAAGAACAGGTGTTCAAACACAGATCTGGAAGCTTCTCAGAACGAGCAAACCCTCTGGTCGCCTGTCAGGAGATGATGGTGGAGAAGGATGAGCAAATCGAAAACCTCAAGCAGCTGGTGCTGCTGAGGGATTTGATTGTTGCATATTGTTGCCAAACGGTCGATTTTGTGGTGCCAGCCGCAATGTGGGTATCACCCATCAGATGGGGATAAACTGAACCACACAAGGCACCAATATCTGGTGTGGTTTCTTGTTTCTACGTCCGAAAAACAACAAGTGGGACGAGGATTGCTGTCATGACAGTTTTTTGGGATTGGTACCACAGGATAAGTTGCAGAGTTTGGAAACTCTGTGGGATGGTGCAATTTTGTGTGATGAATCTGACCATGAAGAGTGTCCCGAAATTCCGAAATTGTTCAACGGTACCGGATATTCGAACCGTTGGTTGCCCCAAGAAATATACGACATCTCTTGTCATATTCCCATCCCAACTCTCATCGACCGTGAGAATAGCCCAATTTTGGAGCTTGGAATAGACAACTTCGATTCGAAAAGCACCAAAGAAATCGAACCCAACTCGTCAAAACCTTGGACAAGATCGATGACTTTCAAGGTGGAAGTGGCTAAAAGCTCGATGGAGGAGTTGGGCACAGAAGCCGACCGCGAGGGCCCAAGGATCCCAAGGGCGGTTCCGTGATGGGGCACCTCTTTGGCCAGGGAGATGGAAAGTGCGAATAGGTGGCCTTTTTCTAAACATCGATTCACCGATCAGATGGGACAAGTTTTTGTCCAGTTTTTCGCCACTTAGGAGAGAGTTCGGAGTTGCAGAATGAGTTGGAGCAAGCGCGGGTTGCGAAGGCGGAGTTGTACATTTCAAACAGAACGCCCGCGTTATCTATGATTTGTTTCCGAAGAATATGACATCATGATGATGACATATGATGATATATGCTGAGATCCCACTCACATGACTCACATCTTCAGTTTTTTGAGGCGGAGTTGGAGGCTGGAATCGGGCCCGAATGAATCGGAATCGGGTGTTTTTTTTGCGCCATTTGCACCTGGGAAGGGAATGAAGTGGCGGTCACCCTCTGGTAGTGTGTTGCAGTTTGCGAACTGGAAAACAATATCATTTCATTTGTGTATAAATCATCGAACTATTCTTGTGTTAACTGGCTTCCAGTTCCTAAACTGTTGTAATTAGAATGTTATAGTTATAGTCATAGTCATAGGATATCATAGTCATTATCAGACAGAATGGGTCAACAATGGTCAACACACATATATAATCATATATAATCATATATATATATATATGTATGTCAAAATGAATCAAAATGAACTATACCCACATTGGGTAAACGGTAGCCATCCCATGAAATTCTGGCCATATTTTTTGAGATTGTTTTTTTCGCGGGCCACAGCCATTTTTGCCGGCCAGGTTTGGGCTGGAAACCGGGCAGTTTTAAGTTGGGAACCCCCATCCAACTCTAGATGTACCCACCATAAATCCAATCAATAGCCTAGTTATGAACTAAGTCACCTATCCATAGTTATCTTGGGGCCCCTTCCTATACCATTGTCGAATATGACTACAATGGCCAATTCTGAAACCCTGTTGAAGTCACCAACCAGCAGACGTGTCGTCTCGGGGAGTGTCTCGGGCTTTTCAGGAGGCAGCGACGAAGCTGCAGGAGACTCTTTGCTGTAGTCATTTTGGATATTGGTGGCGTGGTCTTCCCATGTCAGGGGATTATCACTGTTGGAAGTCCCCAAAGTGAAGCTGAAATCCCCAACACTTTTTTACGTTTCCCAAAGGAGGCAGAAGAGCTGAGAATAAAACTGCAAGAAAGCGAAAGCATGTGTGGGGGACCCCAGTGGTGAAGGTTACTGCGGCTCCTGGCACCTAGGACCACATGGTTATTCTCCATTGAAATAGGTTGAAATCATCAGCTGGATGGTGACATTTGGGATTGATAGGTTGACTTTCTCCTTGGCCCCTAGAGCTTCCCTTGGATCAGAGATCAATGGCTCCGCATCATTCGCTTCTCGCAAGGTGAAGCTCTGCGAAACAGGCTGGGCATGGCTGGGCTGGGTGAGGTTATGGCGTCGCCGCTGCAAGGCATTTGGAGATCCCTTTTGACCTTCCCTCAGTTTACCGAAACCAAGGAATCTGAGTGAGTTGCTCTAGAGGAGCGTCACAGTCACCGGAACCATGGACCACTCACCCCTGTCCAATGGCAGTCCTTCTGGTCCTGATGGCATAGTTGCAGAGGTCGGTCGTTGGGGAGTGGGGAACAGACACCAGAAACGACAAGAGACTGCAGCAGGACTCGAGAGTCCTGTGCCTGTGATACTGTATACATTTGTATACCCACAAAGCGCGATCAGCAGTGTGCTGGTGATACTGGAACATTTTGCGAGTGCCTTTCCAAATGTGGCTGAAGTCCATACTTTGCTTGGAATCCCATGGACGGCCCCCATCACTTGTTGTTTTTCATTCCCGAACGGCCCTAACGGCCCGAATGAACCCATGGATGGTCATATGCCAGGTGTTGTCCTTGCGAACGGAGGCCACTCAGCTTCAGAGGAGACAGGAGGAGATCGAACAGAAGGCGACATCCCTTTTTTGGGGCCCCAAAAAAGCCATGGAGAAAGGTGAGAAAACATGGAACATGTAGTTGATTGGAACATGTAATGGACTCCTAAACTAAAATAGTCTAACATATCCAATCTTTTGTTTTGTCAATTTCATAGGTTTATATCAAAAACATCGCAACATGACTTTTCTATCTTTGGGGTACTGAAGAATGGGATATAAAAGCATGAGGCAATGGGGGATGATCCGCGATTCAGCAATTTCACCGGGAACATGATGGTGAAGAAGTGGAATGTAATGATTGGGAATAAAGGAACCGTTTTATGGGTATATACAATGGGGATAGATTGGGATTTATAAACAACTATGATATTTGGGTGTGCCTGAAAATGTGGGATTTACCTCCAGTTTATGGCAATTTTGTTGGGGTATATGATGATTTTACTAGGGAATTCAATAGGTAATATGAACATGGCAGATATAAAACCAATAATTTTATACGCAAGCAAATGATCTTTGTTTGAATGCGGGGAGAGTTTGAAATCAAGCGAGCATCTTATGTTTCTTTTGGCAGATGATGGGGATACATTCATTATGTTTTGGGTTTGTTTGTCCAAGCATGGGGGATGGGCTTCCGATTTATGGCCCTAGAATAATTGGAACACATGATTTTCCAAGCCGTTGTTTTTTTTTTTGGCGGGTATCTCATTCTTGCATTTTTTGGGATCTGAAGCCATCATATTTTTTGGGTGGTGGATAATTTCAACTGCCACGTCACTGGGAGCTTAGGGGATTTTGCGCACTGAAACAAGTGAAGAAACATGAATTTGGGGGGTTCATGTGAGGGTTCATGGAACCAACAAAAGCTTGCTGGGTTGATTCGAGGCAAACAAGTACAAGAATGGTATTGTCAACCAGGTGTACATGTTTCCCGCAAAGTGCACTCTTAAACCAATGCTCAGGAAGCAGAGAAGCAGCCATGAATCGAAGGGTGTTTAACAAAAAATGGACAATTAGATTGTTAAGGAATTGACACGAATCCAGTCTCGTCCGTGTACATTGAAACTTTTTCTTGACCAGACAGCAACAATTTTGGGAAGCTGTTTTTTTTTTGCGATAGCTTAGGCCCTGCTATGGCCACAACAGGACAGAATCAAGAGCCTAATGTTAGCAAACCAAGAATAAACCACCCATGTTTTGATGGTTTATACCACCCATTAATTGGGAACATTTGGGGATGGTTTACTATTGCTTTAGTAACATTATTCCAGAGCTTTCCGTTGGAATCCTCTTCGCCAGCACACGATGAGCCGGCACCACTTTCGGGCGGACTTTTCCAGCTTGAAGCATGCGCTGCAGCAGGAGGTCTGGGAGTCTGAGCGGCTGCTAAAGTCCTGTTGGTTGATGATAGATTATACTAACCAATATGGAGGTTTCCTGAAATAGGGGTACCCCAAAAGCATGCATTTTAATAGGATTTTCCATTATCAATTATATACCATCAATCTAGATTCATAGATAGATAGATAGATAGATAGATAGATAGATAGATAGATATAGATAGATATAGATAGATATAGATAGATATAGATAGATATAGATAGAGATAGATAGAGATAGATAGAGATAGATAGAGATAGATAGAGATAGATAGAGATAGATAGAGATAGATAGAGATAGATAGAGATAGATAGAGATAGAGATAGAGATAGATAGATAGATAGAGATAGATAGAGATAGAGATAGAGATAGATAGAGATAGATAGAGATAGATAGAGATAGATAGAGATAGATAGATAGAGATAGATAGAGATAGATAGAGATAGATAGAGATAGATAGAGATAGATAGAGATAGATAGAGATAGATAGAGATAGATAGAGATAGATAGAGATAGATAGAGATAGATAGAGATAGATAGAGATAGATAGAGATAGATAGAGATAGATAGATACAGATAGAGATAGAGATAGAGAGATAGATAGATATAGAGATAGATAGGGATAGATAGAGAGATAGAGATAGTAGGAGATAGAGACTCGATAGATAGATAGATAGATAGATAGATAGATAGATAGATATAGATAGATATAGATAGATAGATAGATAGATAGATAGATGGATAGATAGATAGATGAAGATAGATGAAGATAGATGAAGATAGATGAAGATAGATGAAGATAGATGAAGATAGATGAATATATATGAAGATAGATGAAGATAGATGAAGATAGATGAAGATAGATGAAGATAGATGAAGATAGATGAAGATAGATGAAGATAGATGAAGATAGATGAAGATAGATGAAGATAGATGAAGATAGATGAAGATAGATGAAGATAGATTGGGGAGGATCACAATCGAATGGGGAATCCCGATTCACCAACCAGCTCTTTGAAAGATCAAGCACTGGCCGTTGGTTCATAGCCGCTTGCAAACACTGTGCTGCTAGGATCTCTCAAATTCTTTGCTAGGTTCATAGTGGTGACAGCCAAAGAGTACAGGTTGGAAAATCTCAGTAGCATAGCACGCAATCCTCATGACCACCAGCTACACCAAGTTGCACAGAGACGTTCAGAGCAAGTGCATGGAGATTTGTAGCTGAGCCACTGAGGATAGCAGTGGCTGCTCAACCCCGGTTGGTTACTGACTAGTTCGGGGCTTATATTGAGTCATACCTTGGCGATTATATTATGCCAATCCAGTAATATGGTACCCTCCCTGACATGTATATACAATTATATACATATATAATTCTTAATATATCCCTATTAACCAGATTAGTCATGCAGTGTCTTAGACCCATGCATTGTGAAAGCCTAATTGATGGCACTTCCATCACCCGGCGCAGGGCTTCAACTGGTCGGGGGCTTGGCGAACTGGGCGCCCTTCGCGCACAAAAATTCGGATGGATATGGAGGACATGTTGCTTCCAATTTCAAGATTTGAATATCATTGAATATCATTTGGAGGTTTCCTAAAATGGGGGTACCCCATGGCACCATGGTTTTTGGGGATCCCCTCCAAAGCATCACTGCAAGGCCGAGCTTGGAGGCAGATGAGATGGGCATCATCCAGTGGTTTCTCAATTTGTATGGTGGAATATATTGAGATATGATATTATATATTATTGATTATGGTGGAACAATAATATATATATATATATATATATACATATAATTCATATATATATATGTATATATATAATATTGTATCATGTTTCCCCAAGAAAAGAAACTTGACTTGGTGTTTTCACCATATTTTGTTTTCCGACACGCATCAACATGTTCCAAAAAAATGGCCATGGGATCAACAGGATTCCACCGATGGGATAATTTTTCTATGGTGGCTTTTGAATCGAGTTCTTTTTTACTTAGATTCATTGAACTATCTAGACATCTAAACTCATCTAAACCCAAGAGTCTACACCGAAGCCTCAAGGGCTTTTGGTTTCAGCAGAAGGAAGCCTCCAATATGGATCTTACTGGAACCAGTTACCCAGTTTCACCTAGAGGTTTGCCCCCCTGAAAGTCGGCATGGACATTTAGTGAAACCTCTGAAAATAGCGCGGTAAATTGAAACGACCTCACTGCGAGGTCACTGTAGATGATGGTTGGAATCATCCCAAACTGACCCCGCCCATTTCACGTTGGCGAATTCTTATGGAAACACCCAAGATGTAGAAGGTATGAGAAGGTGACCACCCATATTTTGGCCCCATGGTAGAACGCCAGGACCTGGAACTGTCACCAGGCGGGGGTGGGCTGAACGACATGCCCTTGCTGTTTGGTGGTTTCGCATATCCTTAGTCCTGCCCCCGGGTCTCTTAACCACCATCAGATCATTGTTATATAGTTGACAGTCCAATTTATTGTTGGTCTTTATCGAAACACTCGTCGGCATGCGCACCGGTCTCACACGTTCGCGTGACTTTGAGACGAATGTCCGAGAGAGGTCCTTATCTCATCTATACCGCATATCATCTCCTCCTGTTTATTGATTCAGATCGCATTGATGCCAGGATTTGAACTTGTTTCAACTGATTTTACATGATCCATATGAAATTTACTTCTACACAAACAAACAAACAAACAAACAAACACACACACACACAATCTATGACTAGACTTGACTATATCTATATATATATACATATAATTATATATATTTCCGCTACGCATCTCCTCATTTTTCAAGCACTCTCCTGCTGTCAGGCGAGGAGCCGAATGTGAAGGAACTTCGGGAGCGGCTGAAGGAGGTGGAGGTGCCGTGGCGCCACGTGGGGGATGGTCGATAGATTTCTATCCGGATGGTACCCAAAGTCATAGCTGGTGGATGTTTATTCCCCATTCTTCCCCATTCTTCCCCCGAAGATGCTAATGGCTTTTGACCCATCAGATATTTTCAAAAAAAGCTGGGAACCCAGCAAGATGACCCTCCGCGAGCGCCTAAAGGTGCCGGAACATCGATGTTCGGCGATGCGGATTTATTTTTGGAGCAAAGCATAGAAAATGGTTGAATAATAATGGGATGTAATGGGATATATGTATATATATATATGTATATATATATATGTATATATATATATATATGTGTTTACAATGTATGTGTGTATATATATAATATACATACTGATTATGTGTATGTATGTGTATATATATATACATACATACATACATATATGTATGCTATACTGTACTTAGGATTTCACACCATCAGTTTTTATCGCCAAGTGCATGATGGGTGAACTCAGTTCCGACAACGATGAAGCGGAAGATCACTCCTTGCGTCCAAATAATTTTGAAAACACAAGTATTGAGATCGGCGCTATCCTCCATGGAATTGTGGTGTCCCAACTGAAAGGCGCATCTGGAAAGATATCCCAATTGGTGGTTTGACAGGGGCAAAAACTAACCAGTCATGCTTGTATCCCCTGAGTTTTTCAGACATTTCTCATGCAATCTTCGTGCCCTTCCCGATTCTGAGACCGGGTCTATTGGGCAATATTGGGCACCAAGAAATCACAGCGGATGCCAGCGCATCAGGAAGCTCTGGAGTCGGAAAAGCGACTTCGGGAACATTCACAAGAGTCTTTGCGCGAGTGCAAGGAGGCAGGACCGTAAGCTGCAGACTCCACCGGCTGCTTGGTGGAACATGATGGGCAACCTTTTTAATGAGGCTTATGAAGAGAATCCAGTGGATTTGGGGGTGTAACCCATTTTTTTAAAAAGGGCACACCCATATTTATGTATGTATATATATATACAGATGCATGGACCCATTTTTCTATCCTCGACTGATTCCCTAGCCCCAATCGATCGTGATGACTGGGATGGTATACACGAAGCCAGTCATCGGAGATACGCCACAGCTGGCAAAAGATTGACATTTTCAAGAGGGATAAGGAGCTTGGTTAGTGCTCTCACCCCAGGAGAGGGCCAAGACTTTTACCAACTTTTGTTCACTTGTATAAGTGTTTCAAGATTGGACACCCCAAAGCCAGCCAAGCCGCTTATGATTCCAGTGATTTGTCAATATTTGTCATCCCTTTCCCTTCAACATTGCGAAGCTAGCCCCATCCCCAGTTTTTTTTTTACGTGGGACTTCATAGGTGGCAGCTCGTTTCATGGCCGACAGAGACGCCACACGGACGGAGCTTGAGGCAACCGTGGAATGTATTGGATCTAGGAATGACTCCATGGCCCAGTGGGGCTATGACATGTTAAGGGGATGCGATTCTTCATGGTGCAGGCTCTGTGTATTTTCCGTGAATTCCTGGAAATTCGTTGATGTTGTATGTTATGGTGATTGATGGATGATACTTTTCTACAGATATCCATTTCAGGATTTTTCCAAAAATTGCTGGGAGAGTTTCTTCTCGAAAGCCGCAGGAGCTCACCCACCTTGCCAGTGCCTTTAAGACCCAAGCGGAGTCGGAACTCTCTGAAAACCGGCCGGAGCCTGGGCGCCTTTCATGGCGAAAAAAAAAACAAAAGTGCCATGAACCATCCCCAATTTTGGGGAACTTGGCTATATCCCTAGAAAATGGGATGATTTAGGGTTATAGTAGCCCCCAGTCATGGAACCGAGGTGGTTCCGGCTGGCAACCCAGCTGCGACGGCGGAGTGAGGATGACACCTTTGAGAGGCTCAAGGACAGCGAGAAGTCGACGAAAGGTATCAATGTAATTATTGTGGGGATATCAACCACGAACGGGGATATTATACGGATAGTATACGGATATTATGGAGATATTATAGGGACCGGGATTCTGCAATTATATTTTTTCCCCAAACAGTGTGCTGTTGGGGGTTCTTAATGCTTTCTCAAGGTGTCCGCCTTGGTGTTGGATGGTGTGCCCGCCTTCCCGAGGGTCTTGTCTCCCTTTGTCTTCCATTGTACCCTTTCTTGTTTCGTTGGATGGTGTGTCCGCCTTCCCGAGGGTCTTGTCTCCCCTTGTCTTCCATTGTACCCGTTCTTGTTTCCCTTTGTTGGATGGTGTGCCCGCCTTCCCGAGGGTCTTGTCTCCCTTTGTCTCCCATTGTACCCCTTCTTGTTTCTCTTTGTTGGATGGTGTGTCCGCCTTCCCGAGGGTCTTGTCTCCCTTTGTCTTCCATTGTACCCGTTCTTGTTTCCCTTTGTTGGATGGTGTGCCCGCCTTCCCGAGGGTCTTGTCTCCCTTTGTCTTCCATTGTACCCTTTCTTGTTTCGTTGGATGGTGTGTCCGCCTTCCCGAGGGTCTTGTCTCCCTTTGTCTTCCATTGTACCCCTTCTTGTTTCCCTTTGTTGGATGGTGTGTCCGCCTTCCCGAGGCTCTTGTCTCCCTTTGTCTTCCATTGTACCCGTTCTTGTTTCCCTTTGTTGGATGGTGTGCCCGCCTTCCCGAGGGTCTTGTCTCCCTTTGTCTTCCATTGTACCCGTTCTTGTTTCCCTTTGTTGGATGGTGTGCCCGCCTTCCCGAGTGTCTTGTCTCCCTTTGTCTCCCATTGTACCCCTTCTTGTTTCCCTTTGTTGGATGGTGTGTCCGCCTTCCCGAGGCTCTTGTCTCCCTTTGTCTTCCAATGTACCCCTTCTTGTTTCCCTCTGTTGGATGGTGTGCCCGCCTTCCCGAGGCTCTTGTCTCCCTTTGTCTCCCATTGCACCCCTTCTTGTTCCCCAAACAGTGTACTGTTAGGGGTTCTTATATAATGCTTTCTTAAGGTGTCCGCCTTCCGCCTTCCCGAGGTTCTTTTCCCTTGTCTCCCTTCTTGTTTCCTTTTGTTGGATGGTGTGTCCGCCTTCCCGAGGTCTTGTCTCCCCTTGTCTCCCATTGTGTCCCTGCTTGTTTCCTTTCGTTGGATGGCGTCCGCCTTCCTGAGGTCTTGTCTCCCCATGTCTCCCCTTGTCTTCCATTGTTTCCCATTGTCTGGCCACATGTGTGCCTGTGTTGGATGGTATCTCCGGCTTGGATGGTGTGTCCGCATTCTCTCCCATTGTCTTCCCATGTCCCATTGTCTCCCATTGTCTCCTATGGTCTCTGATTGTCTCCCCCACATGTGTGCCTGTGTTGGATGGTGTGCCCGCCTTCCCAAGGTCTTGTCTCCATTGTCTCCCAGCTTGTCTCCCAGCTTGTCTCCCAGCTTGTCTCCCAGCTTGTCTCTCTTCTTGTTTCCCTTTGTGGCGGGTGGTCTCAGTTTGCTTTTTCCCCAAACTGTGTACTGTCAGGGGTTCTTAATGCTTTCTTAAGGTCCGCCTTGGTGTTGGATGGTGTGTCCGCCTTCCCGAGGTCTTGTCTCCCATCTTGACTCCCAAACAGTGTACCGTTAGGGGTTCTTAATAATTTCTCATGTGCTTGCGCCTGTTCCTCAAAACACTTCTTGAATCCACCCACTGTTTGGGGTCTACGGTGGTGTAATTTTGGTATCAACCACTACCTCTAATGCGAATCAATCATGAGGACAATCATCATGGGATATTATGGGAATTATGTATCCACTAATGGAGATATGATGGGAATATCATGGGATATATGATCAACGATCGTGGGGACTTCAACAATGCGCCCGGTTCAGTGAACCCCTCATAGCTGGTTAAGACGGGTCACCCACCTGAGGGTTGGTGAAATCCCTATGCGTGACCTTGACCTTGCCAATAGATGATTAAGCAGACACCCGTGACCACAGATTCTGCTTCAACTATGGACCCCCGACTTTTTGAGTATATACTATTTTACATTATATATATCTACAGTATATATATATATATGGTATTAGGAATTATAAATATGATACTATATATGTATATATATATATGTATATATATATATATGTATATATATATATGTATACACATTATATTTATACATGTGACACATAAACAACTATATTCTAACTATCATTCTATGTGGAATCATATATATATATACATAAACATACATACATCAGTGTCAATGTACACAGAATATATATAGAGTGAACTTGAGTGAACCATGCAGTTTTGCAGCACGCACATTTGAGCACCGCTAGTCTGCCACAGGGCAGCTGGTCCCACGGCTTTCGCAAGTGGCAGGCGATTCCCTAGGAAAATGATCTGCAAAGGGTGGGGAAAACCACATCGAACTCTTAGTTTACAGGAGGGTAACCAAAAAAACATGGAAACACCGCCAGGAAAACATGTTTTTCCGGCACAGTTCAATTTGTTTTCCAGGTGATTTTCTAACCACCACATTTCTGAATGCCCGTTTGCTTGAATCCAACCTCATCGAACACTACCTGTCAGGAGATTGAGTGGATGCCAGAGCATTCGTGAATTGCTGTTTGATGGTTTCCGGAGTTTCCGGCACACTTCCATATATCCATATATTTTGATCCAAATTGGATGGTTTGCCGGGAAATTTGAATAGAACCATGGAACATCCCCTCTGGTTGTGTCAAAATAGCTATTGAACATGGTCATAGAAATAGTTGATTTCCATTGATTTCCCATTCAAAATGGGTGGATCTTTCCATAGTAAACTGGTAGTTTACCAGAGGGTAAACCATTTCGATAAACATTTCCACGGCCTTAATGTGGCAGTCCTTTGCCGACACGCTGATGGAGAAGATCAATCAGCGGCCAACAGCGGTCTTTGCTCAGGACAGTTTGCTGGCGAAGGGCAAAGATATGGAAGCCATCGTTCATTTATGGATGATTTAAGATGATTTATGGATGATTATGGATGATTTATGGATGATTTATGGATGATTTATGGATGATTTATGGATGATTTATGGATGATTTATGGATGATTTATGGATGATTTATGGATGATTTATGGATGATTTATGGATGATTTATGGATGATTTATGGATGATTTATGGATGATTTATGGATGATTTATGGATGATTTATGGATGATTTATGGATGATTTATGGATGATTTATGGATGGATGATTTATGGATGATTTATGGATGATTTATGGATGATTTATGGATGATTTATGGATGATTTATGGATGATTTATGGATGATTTATGGATGATTTATGGATGATTTATGGATGATTTATGGATGATTTATGGATGATTTATGGATGATTTATGGATGATTATGGATGATTTATGGATGATTTATGGATGATTTATGGATGATTTATGGATGATTTATGGATGATTTATGGATGATTATGGATGATTTATGGATGATTTATGGATGATTATGGATGATTTATGGATGATTTATGGATGATTTATGGATGATTTATGGATGATTTATGGCTGATTTATGGATTATTATGGATGATTTATGGATGATTTATGGATGATTTATGGATGATTATGGATGATTTATGGATGATTTATGGATGATTTATGGATGATTATGGATGATTTATGGATGATTTATGGATGATTTATGGATGATTTATGGATGATTTATGGATGATTTATGGATGATTTATGGATGATTTATGGATGATTTATGGATGATTTATGGATGATTTATGGATGATTTATGGATGATTTATGGATATGATTTAGTGGTTTATGATTTGTATGGTATGATTTATGGATGTATGTATGGATGATTTATGGATGATTTAGGGAGGATTTATGGATGATTTATGGATGATGAGGATGAATTTATGGATGATTTATGGATGATTTATGGTATGGATGATTTATGGATGATTTATGGATGATTTATGGATGATTTATGGATGATTTATGGATGATTATGGATGATTTATGGATGATTTATGGATGATTTATGGATGATTATGGATGATTTATGGATGATTTATGGATGATTTATGGATGATTATGGATGATTTATGGATGATTATGGATGATTTATGGATGATTTATGGATGATTTATGGATGATTATGGATGATTTATGGATGATTTATGGATGATTTATGGATGATTATGGATGATTTATGGATGATTTATGGATGATTTATGGATGATTATGGATGATTTATGGATGATTTATGGATGATTTATGGATGATTTATGGATGATTATGGATGATTTATGGATGATTATGGATGATTTATGGATGATTTATGGATGATTATGGATGATTTATGGATGATTATGGATGATTTATGGATGATTTATGGATGATTTATGGATGATTATGGATGATTATGGATGATTTAAGATGATTATGGATGATTTATGGATGATTTATGGATGATTATGGATGATTTATGGATGATTATGGATGATGGATGATTTATGGATGATTTATGGATGATTATGGATGATTATGGATGATTTAAGATGATTTATGGATGATTTATGGATGATTATGGATGATTATGGATGATTGAAGATGATATATATATATATATTATATTTGGCTATGAAACATGGTGATTTTCCATGACACAGCCAGAGAGTATTTCATTGGAATATCATGGGATATGGAAATAAACAACACGCATACTTTTTCATGACACAATGGGGAGATCCAACCAACAATCATTGGGGGATTTAAGCAGCAGGGAAGATTCTATGCTGATGTGAGCAACAAGAACCATCAACGATATACAGATTTCATATTGATTTAATGGTAACATGGATATGCTACGGTCGATTTTTTTTGTTTTCCAATCTAAGGGGATGGTTTTTTACTAAACCCTGAATAAGATTGGTGGGATGACCATAGGACCCCAAGAATTGGATGGTTCAATGATTCAATGATGACTTTCCAGTTCACAAACCGTAACACTTTTCATATCCGGATATATTTGATACAATCTTTCCATTATGTCAAATTATGTCCCATTATCATTCGTTGCTTACACCGTGAAATCACCAGCTACTGCGGATGGCCTGCAGGAAATCGCCACGAATTGCGCAAAAGGTGTTGGGCTTCCACAGCGGACGATGACAAGACATGGTGGTTTCGGGGTAGCCCAACAACTGGATGGTTTATTTCATGGTCTATATATTTCATGGAAAATCCGAAAATAACATGGATGAAAACTGGGGGTAATTACGGAAACCTCCATATCTTGCGTTGGCACACAGATTTGATTCCCATTTGGCCGTTAAACGTGGCGGAAGTGGGAAATCCCCAATAAATGGAGGGTTCTATGGGATCGTCATCTGTAATTGAATGGGGGATTTTCCAGCAAACCATGTTTGATTACCAGAGGGTAAATATTTGATGAAGGCCTGCAGGCAAACAAAGAAGTTGAAGCGGAGTTGGCCTTTGGGACCTCTGAGAAGTTAAACAATGAAGCACGGAACCATCCGGAACCCCTGAGTCGTCAGAGATTCTGCACCAAGTCAGTTGGGAAAAAGCTGAGGAAAAAGCGCTACAAGCGCTTGAAGACAAGTGGTTGAGTCAGGCAGGTTTCATGTCGCCAAAAAACTTTGGATCACTGGGTTCAGGATGCTCTGACCCCATTGGTAAAGCTATCCAAATTGTGGTTTCTATGTGGGGTATCATAGCCACAAATAGGATGAGCTCATCTAAATATATATATATATATAATTATATATATATATGATATAGGAATTAACGATTATTGTATTGTGGTTTTGTCTGGAACATTGGGTACGCCTTGCAGGGCAAGCAGTTGACTTCCTTTGCGGAGCATGCGTTGGCAAAGTTCCAGCAAGCGCAAGAGAGTTGGGAGGTGAGAGCTTCTGGGTGAAGGCGTTCTAAATGGGACTCCAACATCATTAATCATCATCCCCAAATTTGTCGTTGATATTTTCGCCAAACGAATAGTCTCGGTGTCCAAAACAGCTTTAGAAGACCTTAACATGTTGGGATTTTACAGGGTTTGATGGAAGACCAACCAATTTTAGCAAACCTCGGGGGAGGAATTTTATCGACACAGCGATTTGCCCTGCAACCAACTGCAGGCGAGCTCAATCGTTTCTCCTATCACTTATCCCTATGAATCTCACCATCTTCATCTTCCACTTGCACAATATCCCCACGAGTAGCTTCAAGTATATATTTCGAATGCCCCAACAAGTTGTGTGCCATTTGCAATTCAGATATCTCGATTTATTCACCCCGCTTCGCGTGGGGTGGCCGCCCACACCGCAGGTTTATTTCGGTCCGTGAGAGGGGCTAAGGGTGGTTTTCCCCCGTGGGAGCTCTTCAAGCTAAGAAGTTTCAATAAGAAATCCTTCCAAAACATTGTTTTTGACAGTGTTTTTCCAATGTTTCCAGTCAAACAGACGGTAATTTACACGTTTTTTGCCATAAAGGCAGTAAATCCTTCCAAAACATTGCTTTTGACAGTGTTTTTGTAATGTTTCCAGTCAAGCATACGGTAATTTACACGTTTTTTGCTATAACGTCAGTCCAAAACACTTGTTTTTGCAGTGTTTTCAATGCTCTGGCATCCAAAAACCCTGCAAAATCTTGCTATGTACAATGTTTTTTTCATTTTTGGCCGTTTTTCCATTGCCGGAAAGCTACCAAAATGACCCAAAATTCCATTTCAATACCCTCTTGCGCTCAGACACCCAAAAATCCTCGAAAAATGTCGAAAACACCACCGTATTCTGGTCTCGGTGCGAAACCGTTT
Source organism: Cladocopium goreaui (assembly GCA_947184155.2). Taxonomy (NCBI): domain Eukaryota; class Dinophyceae; order Suessiales; family Symbiodiniaceae; genus Cladocopium; species Cladocopium goreaui. The sequence continues at coordinate 857,627 of CAMXCT020000047.1, read as the reverse complement.
TTGGGGTCTGGTCTCGGTGCGAAACCGTTTTTGGCCCCCCCCCCCAGCTAAAGCTGATATAGCGACTGCTATATTAACAAATGTCATTGAGCATTTAGTGTTGCTGTTGCCCCCCAATAAGCACGCCTTCACCGCCAAAGCGGTGTGGGCGGATTCGGTCCGTGAGAGGGGCTAAGGGTGGTTTTCCCCCGTGGGGGCTCTTCAAGCTAAGAAGTTTCAATAAGAAATCCTTCCAAAACATTGTTTTTGACAGTGTTTTTCCAATGTTTCCAGTCAAACAGACGGTAATTTACACGTTTTTTGCCATAAAGGCAGTAAATCCTTCCAAAACATTGCTTTTGACAGTGTTTTTGTAATGTTTCCAGTCAAGCATACGGTAATTTACACGTTTTTTGCTATAACGTCAGTCCAAAACACTTGTTTTTGCAGTGTTTTCAATGCTCTGGCATCCAAAAACCCTGCAAAATCTTGCTATGTACAATGTTTTTTTCATTTTTGGCCGTTTTTCCATTGCCGGAAAGCTACCAAAATGACCCAAAATTCCATTTCAATACCCTCTTGCGCTCAGACACCCAAAAATCCTCGAAAAATGTCGAAAACACCACCGTATTCTGGTCTCGGTGCGAAACCGTTTTTGGGGTCTGGTCTCGGTGCGAAACCGTTTTTGGCCCCCCCCCCCCCAGCTAAAGCTGATATAGCGACTGCTATATTAACAAATGTCATTGAGCATTTAGTGTTGCTGTTGCCCCCCAATAAGCACGCCTTCACCGCCAAAGCGGTGTGGGCGGATTTCTGCCGTCTGGAATGCGGTTCCCAACTTTGAGACAGCCTCAAATTTTTGGATTTTGGATGATTTTGGTGATTGATCAACCCCAATCTTTTGATAAAGACCAGCAGGTTTCATGGATTTTCGTGGTAAGACGCAACATGACGCAACATTTTACAAAAGTTCTTTTCCAGGCGCAGCTGCGAGAAGAACGTCGCCTGAGACAATTGGCTGAGGCGGCCTTGGTATCTGTCGTTGTGTTTAACGAATGGCAGGTATGGCAGGTGTCTGAAAACGGTGCATTCTCCCAGAGTTCGGCCTTTTTCCCGAGCGAAGGGTTCTTGTTTTCCTTTGGGGGTCTGGGGGTGGACCTGTGTTCGCTGGAGTGTAGAGTGTGGAGTGCAGGGTGTGTGTAGTGTGGAGAGTGTGGGGTGTAAAGTGTGGAATGTAAAGCGTGGAGTGGGGAGTGTAGAGTGTGGACTGTCAGATGCAGAAAAGAGTGCGTGACGACAGCTGCTCTGAGATGATGTTCTCGTGACTTTCCAAGTTGTTTTGTCCTTTTATTTCCTTATATATTTTCTTGACGTGATCTGCATTTGGGTTCGTTGGCTGGTCTTGTTTTTAAAATGATAATAACCATCCGGTTGATTTTAGAGGAATCGGCCATATTCGGACAAACCCACGAGGGGCGGCATTGGTTCGTGAGCCTCTCTAGAACAAGGGTTGAATAGGGTTGAACCATGTTGAACCAACAAAAAACCGGATTTAAGCAACCAAAACATCAAATGCGAGCACCAAAAACCGATGCATTTGACTGACCGTTCTCCAGATTTTGTGCAGAAATCATTTTCCAATGCCTCAATCCCTCGTCGCATGGTGTTCGAGGCGAGGTCACGACAAGCGTCAGGTGACGAGCAGGATCCGGAGGTAAGATGGGTGTTTCTTTTTGGAGCAGCATGTGCCGCACGGTACCTTCTGCAGTTCACATTCCAGGAACGAACAGACTAAAAATATGTAGAAATGTTCTTGGGCTTCTGATTGGGTATAACATGCTGCAAACCTGACTTTGGGATGATTTACAGATACTTATAGTAATGATGAAGGGCCCCCCTTTCATGGTTGAAGCAAAAAGGATGACCCGCCAGTCGTTGCAACCGCCAGGTTGCTGAAGCTTCCCAGAATTTGTTGGACAAGAGCAAGGTGGTGGCTCAGCTGTCAACCATTAATCATAATCTATAACAATGAACAACCACTAATCGCCATTAATGACCGTTATATCATGTTAATGATAATTAAAAACCAGTAATAAGTAATAACAATTGACAACCATTGACAACCATTATATAATAGCGATTGATATGCCTTAACAACGAACTTGATAACCATTAATAGCCATTAAGAACCAATATTACTATGACTGATGTTCAAACATGGCAATATATACAATTTCACCACCCAATTTTTATCCACCCCGTGGTTAATGGTCCCAAATGTGTGGTTTCATTAGCTTTCATCCCTTACATCCACCATGGTGATGTGTTTAATACCAATGGGGGAAGGGATGATATACAGAATATATCTACAATATATTCATACAT
>CAMXCT020000047.1:815464-851963 GCA_947184155.2 Cladocopium goreaui | reverse complement strand
AGACATACAGACATACAGACATACATACATACATGCATAGGTGCATAGATGCATAGATGCACAGATGCATAGATGCATAGATCCATAGATGCATAGATGCATAGATGCATAGATACATAGATACATAGATACATAGATACATAGATACCTAGATACCTACCTACCTACCTACCTACCCACCCACATACATACATACATACATACATATATACATACATACATATATATATATGCATACATACATACATGCATGCATGCATGCATGCATGCATACATACATACAGACACACATACATACATACATACATGCATGCATACATACATACATACATGCATGCATGCATGCATGCATGCATACATACATGCATCACACGCCACATACCATCAAATCGTATTCGTTTATGCTTAGTATTTCACTCTGTGTTGACATGTTTTCCGCCTTACATTTTGAGAGGTGGAGTGATCTTGTTGTCAGCCTTGGAGTCCGGAACTAAAGGAGGTGCCCCGAAAGCTGGGGCCCAATGCAATGAACACATTCAAATACCACTCTTTGATTGTGATTTTGTACAATCTGTACAGTACATTAGTAATCTTAGAATGTTAATATATTATATTCACAGGTGTTTACCATCAATGATAATGGTGAATGAGGGATAGATGATGGTTGATGGGTGACTTAGGATTATACGCCCTGGTTTGAGGGGATTATTGATTTAAACATAATCCATTACTGCTGATGGGGCATTTTTCCATGCGCAAGATCCACAAACGCAGCCCTGGTTAGCATAATCTATTCATGTGGGATAATTGAATCAGTTTCATCACGTTACCACCACACCCATTGGTTGATGATTGGTGGGATGTTCGGGGGCTATACTACCTTCCGTATAAAGGACCCCCATTGCACAAATATCCTTTTTGGAAAGCTGGTGCGCCCAACTTATTTACGCGTGTAGCCCTGATACCACATTTTTATGCATGTTGAACTTTTCCATTTTCCGTATCAACATACTGTATCACAGTGCAGCCGAATGCGGAAGTCCACAATTGAACTCATTTGGAAACTGACCAGGGAAGTAGTTTCCAATAATATAAATTCCATTAATATGATCACTATCACCATAGCCGTATCCTATGTCCTGATCAATCATAATACCGTCCCCCCATTAGTTCCATATATTCATTGTATACGTTATATTCTATATAGCATGATACAGCATTGACACATTAAAGACGTAGATATCGTACATTCCGGAGATGTCACTATATATAACCCCTATAATTCATATATTCATGATCTTTTAACATTATCTCTATCTACTTATATTTTTATCTCTATAATACAATGTAATATCTATATATAAAATGATATATATATATATATATCATTATATATATATCAGTGTATATATATATCATATATCATTATATAGATATTAATATTATTTTTATATATACACATCATTATATATATATATATCATTGTAAATATTTGCCATTATATATATGTACATATCGGATATATTGTTAGATATCATTAAATATCATTATACATCGTGATATATCAGGATATGATATATTGCTAAATACCATGATATACCATTGTCCATCAGAAATATCAGATTTTCATATTCCATGAGCCTTTGGCCCGGCAGAGGTCGCTCGCCTGCGTGAGAAACTCTCTGAGGCCGAGCAAACGTTGGGGGCACCTGGAATCGTTGAGCCGTGGCAGTGTTCAAAACACCTGTTGGTTGATGATTTAACCTGAATTCATTGGGGTGTCAACCACCAAAATATGTAGGTATAGTTGGGATATAGTTGATAAATGATGTTTGGTTGATGATTAGGTCGCGGGTTATACTACCCAGTTATTTAACAAACATACTATTTCCCAGACCCCTCAAACCACCAACCCAAACCACCGCATAAGCACAACATGACGATGTATTGAGGATAATAATAATATATAATAATGATAATAATCCAATAAGGGAATCCATTCACAAACCAGTATGGAATGACAGTGGGATTTTGAACACTGTTCATATGGGGTTCTTACTTCTCAATGAATGGGATGAGGTGATTTTTTTCAAACACCTTTTATGATGATTCACGATAATATTGATAATAATTGTTAATAGTGATAGGAATGATTGTTGAAAAGTACTATTCGTTAAATTTGTCAGGAATATAATACAATATTATTATTACTATTTGGTGAATTATGATCAAACTTTTCATTATTCTAGCGAACATTAACATTGCTAAATTATTTTGGTAGGTAGGATGTTTTTTTTCTATTTGTTTGGGGGGTCGCTATACCATGCTATACCCATGTTTGGAGATGGTCAATGTATGTTAAATGTCCGGTTCCAGGGCTTTTTGAACAACTTTTTCAGCGTATCTGCAAATATTCCATTTCGCGAACCTTAAACATAAGCTGAATCGATGTTAGTTGAATTTGATCCCTTTCATGGTATTGGACATTTTATGACCCCTGTCTCCTGGGCAATAGTAACATCTAGAAATCCTTTTGCTGCAATCTTCCTGTGGAAGTTTGAGATTTTGTTCAGCTTTGCCCTGAGGATTGGACAGTTGGTGGTACAAAACATCGATACTCCAACAAAGGCTGGGGATGTCTAGGTTGCCTTGTGGAAGTGTGTCACAAAGCTTCGGTCAATGGATCTATTTAAGAGAACATTTCCAGGAAACCCGGGTTTTGGCCACCAAATATAGGGGGTGAACCTGGTCCTGTTCCATTAAAGCAGTTTCCAAGCACTAGGATGATCACATGTTCGCACAGGCGAAGAAGCTGGGCACCCGGAGAGAAACACAGGGGTCCTGCATTTTCCCAGCAGATGGTTGGAGCAACTCCTGGATGCTGGTAATAACTCGAATTTCCGAATCGAGCTGTTCGAGTCTGCGAACTGGAGTTTCCGTGGACCATTTAGTTTGATGACTAAGTTACTATGTTAAATGTTAATGATGATTTTCAATAGAAAACTGTAACGTTGCCGGAGGGCATATGTGATATTAAATTATAGTTGTTTACGCCACCATTCAATCACCATTAAATTGCCACCTTATAAGTTTCCTAATTTTTCATGCTATAGATCCCAATGTTTGTTGCTTTAAATCCCATGAAACCACCATAATTTGTCCTCATCTTTGATGGTTAAGTGGTTGAGTCCGGCCGAGAAAAACTGAGAAACCCTTAGGCCTAGCCTGCGCAGCCGCACTCGCTCCGCTCTGATGTGAGGCGTGTTAATCTGGACAGGGAGGATGTTTTTTCTGGGAAAGTGATCATGTGTATATATATATACACACACACACACATTCAAGTTTTGTATATTATACACTCGTATAAATATGTGCATATATATATATATATAACCCCCGCAAGACCTACGTTTCAAGCAAATTTAGTGGTATTTATTGTGTTTTTCTTCACATTTTGATCATTTTGGACTCTAAAACTTAGGCGCATTTTTTGGTGATCAAAAATTGCATTTTTTTTTGCAATTTTGGTCCCATCCCACCCTTCCCTAAGTACATCGGATTCAAGATACCCCCAAAAATTCTTGAATCCAAGGGGGTAGGATTCAAGATTCAAGATCCCAAAAAAAACTCCTGAATCCGAAGGCCTTCAGCCTTGAATCTTGAATCCAAAGAGGTTGGATTGAAGAAGTTTTTTCTGAGACTTGAATCTTGAATCTTGAATCCAGATACCTAGAATAACCGAAGGAAGTTTAGAAGTCAAACTTCCGACAATATGGACAGATGGAAAAGCAGAGGTGGGAAGAGTCAGAGAAAGAGAAAGAGTCAGAAGAAAGAAGACGCAGGTGCGCGAAAAGGTAGGAAAGTCGCGAAACACTGTGTTTTTCCAATGATTTCTGGCTCCGGAGGGTCGAAAAGTAGGCTCGCTAAAGCGGCGGGTGTGGAGCCATGTGGTGAAGTGAGACATGAAAAGTTGCACGCTGTTGTGGCGCGAAGCACATTTCCAAGTCAAAATGTGCAAAGCACACAATGTTCTGACCACTTTTGGAGGTTGAGATGTCGAAAAAGTGCATGCCGTTGTGGCGCGAAGCGCGTTTCGAAGTCAAAAGTGTAAAAAACTGAGGGGTTCAGAGCACTTTTGGAAGTTGAGATATTGAAAAAGTGCACGCCGGTATGGCGCGAAGCACATTTCAAAGTCGACATGTACAAAGCACCATGTTCAGACCACTTTTGGAAGTTGAGATGTCGAAAAAGTGCACGCTGTTGTGGCGCGAAGCACATTTCAAAGTCAAAATGTTAAAAGCAGCGCATGCTCGACCACTTTTGAAGGTTCAGGTGTGGTTTTGCGTGGCAGGCGCAAGGGGTTCTGCACCTTGCCAAAAGTGAGCAAACCGTGAGGGTTTTGTAGCATGTCCAAAAACGATGGCAGGCGTGGGAGATTTGCAGAGGATTTGCAAAGATGAATTTCGCGTGGCAGGCGCAGTACAAGAGACATGTTCATCAGAGATGTTAGGAGTTTAGGGCGCTGATTTCTTGAGAGGGGTTGCATTTTGGAGCATCAGATCTGTAGGTTTGCCAAGATGATTTTGCGTGACAGGTGCCATGCAGGCGCAGCACTTTACGCAGATGGAGTGGAAAAATCGCAAAACACATTGGTACGAGGCCGTCAGCTCTGCACTCAACTTTCCAGTTTTGAAGGAAGTCTCGCAGAATTGCTTCGTTTTTGATGTTGCCAACTTCGAAAATTGAGGACGTCTCGCAGAATTGCTTCGTTTTTGATGTCTGTGGAACCGCAGCCGCCTCCAGCACAAAAGCACCCCGCGCACCGAAAAATGCTACCTCTAGAGATGCCAGGCCCAGCCCAGCTCGCAGTCTACCGCCTGAAAGTGGTGAAACCCACAGAGGCTGAAGTAAGACGGGCACTGCACGAGCTTGGGTACAGCAGGTCCAGGATCAGCCAACTCCTGGCGGAGTGCGCGCAGCACCCGCCCAGGAACTGGCTGCAACGGCAGCGGCAGACTGCGCAGGACCAACCACAATGCATTCATGATGACAAGAAGAATTAAATAGCACGAATGATGCACCATCAATTATCTTGATTCTATCATAGATTGCTTGAGCAAGTAGGTTAATCACCGATGGCCCGATACATTTCCTCGGACAACGACTTGAGAACAGAGTTTATGAGGTCTAAGAATAACAATATCTAATGTTTATATATAGACATGAGGATGATCGGCCATTCAGGATTGAAACATTTCTTAGTGCAGAAAGATCAATGGATACAATAAAAAGGAAAAATTCGAAAAAAGAGGTTACACACCTATTACACACCTACAGTAGATATACTGTTTATGTAAATATCAACATATATACATATATATATATTTATTTATATGTGTGTGTATGCCTCTACGATCTAGCTATGCCTATCTGTATAATTCTAGACCCCTTGGACCCCCTGATTCACATCGAAGGAGGAAGTGGATGGCCACGTGCTAGAGCTGCTGCGGGTGCGGCGCCTGAAAGCGGGACTGCACAAAGCAGCGCGCCGGTGCCTGCGCGAGGTTCGTCGCCACCACAGCCGCCGGGCCTTCATGGCCCGGAACGCCCGCTTGGTGCGGGCTCTCCTGGCACAGCTGCAAAACTAGGCCGGGGAGTGCGGCTGGGGCCCGGAATGAGCACGAGCCAAATCATTTAATTATTCGCTAAAGGCAACTTGCATCTTCCATGTCACGAGACATATCCATCCCACTTGCGAAATGCAATCCAGGTGTTTCAAACCATTATGGTTATAAGCATTGGTGTGCAACTTCAAGACTGCTCATTCGAAATTCATATTTGGCAAGACTAGTTGTATAAAAGCCCGGTCTTTACATCCCGGACACCCCGAAAACATTGACTGTACACCATGATATAGATCGAAGGATGTAATGGCCATTCCAATTCGCTAAATTACGACATCCCAATTCCCATCCACTGGCCTCTGCACACGGCTCGCAGATGCTATCAAGTTCAAAAAGTTGAGGAAGTCTGGCAGAACTGCTTCGTTTTCAAGCTTTCAGACTGAAGATAGACAGATAGATAGATAGACAGCTACAACTACAACTACCGCTACCACTACACTACACACTACTACCACAGCTACAAATACAAATAAACTACGCAACATTACACTACACTAATTGCACTACACTACATTAACTACATCTAATTACACTGCACTACACTAATTACACTACAACAACAACAACAACAACTACTACGACCACAGCTACAACAACAATATCAACTCACTGCACCAATTGCACTGCAGTACGCTACAACAGTACGCTACGACTACAACTACAACTACAACTACACTACATTACACAACACTACGCTACACTACACTAATTACATTACATTACGCTACAACTACAACTACAACTGCAACTGCAATTGTAACTACCACTAAATTGCACTACGCGACGCCACACTAATTACACTACACCACAGTACAACTACAACTACACTACCTTACACTACACTACACTAGACTACACTACACCACACTACAGTACACAACACTACAGTACACTACAGTACACTACAATACACTACACTAATTACACCACACCACAACTACAACTACAACTGCAACTGCAGCTACGCTACACTTATTATATATACATTACAACTACAACTCCACTACACCACACTACAACTACAACTACAACTGCGCTACACCACACTACAGCCAGCAATTGTGGGTGAGGTGACCACTGCAACCATTGCAACCACTCCAAAAAACACAGCTTCAACCACCTTTCGGTCCATCAGTGGATTCGCTCTGCCATCCGTGATTCACAACAACCAACCTCTCCTATAGGTTTCGTTTTTTGGAAACTTCCGCCACCGCCTTGTGCGGTACTACTGGTATTAGTCACCAGAAATTTCAATTTCTTGCAATTTCTTGCAAATGATCGGCCTGTCTGCACCAGAAATTGCAATTTCTTGCAAATGATCGGCTTGTCTGCTAAGGACATTCCTCAACTCAATGTTCTTCCTTGCGTTGGTGCACAACGCACTGCTGGAGGGGCTCCCTGGGTGGGAGGCAACACTGACAACAGATGCAATGTCATGTCAAGCATGAAACAAAACCATTAGAGCACATGGTGTATCCTGATCGCCTGATCACCATAGCCATTCTTGCTTTTTTTTCCGAAGAAAGCGGGCCTTTGTGTCAGAAACCATGGCCATGATGAAAGTCCAAGGGCAAGTGGCACTGCAACGAAATAGCGCCGTGATCAAATTGACCCCTACGCATCAACATCCCAATGCACAGCCGCAAGCGTGGACGCAGCGGCCAACACCCGATGACATCGCCAGCCTGATTCGGTCAGGTGCCAGAGAGGTTCACCCCTCCCGCCAGCCATTGATGCGAGCGGCGGTCTCATCGTCAATGGTCACTGTCCAGAGACGACTTGGCTTGAAACTGGCATGCATGGACAATGGACAGAGCAACCTTCTCAGGCTCGTCGGAATGGTTTGAGCAATCCGAAGAGAGGCTCTCGAGGTCCTTTCCCACCCACCCAAGTGCTCTCAGTGTTCGTGCACCTATGTGGCAAGTTTCTTTACATGTGCTATGCTGCAGCTACATATGTGTGCAGGATGTGTCCAGGCGCATGTGCCCAAGATACTTTCCTGATGCAGCGCTACAATAGGCGATAAGATAAGAAGGAAGACAAGGCATTCAAGGACATATCTGATACACAAAATGTAGGTCTTGGGGGGTAGCATATATATATACACATATACATACATACATGCATGCATGCATGCATGCATACATACATACATACATACATACATATATACACATTTTCACATACCCAATGTTCCGCGAAATCCAAATCAACCACAGAGATCGAGAGAGAGAGAGAGAGAGCGAGAGAGAGAGAGAGAGAGAGAGAGTGGAAAGACAGCACGGGTTTGATCCAAGTTTCGCAGGCAGAGGCGTTGGTGATAGATCTACGGGCAGCTTTTTCACCTTCACATGTTGAAGTTGACGAGAAATGGCTGATTTCAGGGTTTTCCCCACGTCAGGAATCTTCCATATCTCTTTAATCTCGGAAGTGGCACATCCCTAACTCCAAACACGTTTCCCCTTGCAAAGGTCCGCTAGACTTCCAGGCCACTTCGTGCCAGAAGAGCCGATGAACGTCGATGAAGAACGAGCTTCCATTCTGCCAATTTCTGGATATGGGGGATTTTTAAAATCGGAACCCCAAATAATCACAACATGTTTGTTGAACAAAAAATCCATCTGAAAAGACAATTGCTCTGGAGGTCTCCCAGTTAAAATCAAAATCTATGGTGGAATGGTGGATGCAGGTAGACCAGAGGTGCCAAGGGAAACTTCGTTGAAAAGCAGCCTCGATGCATTTTGTTTCGGAAACGTGCTGTCCCGAGGCGATTGCTGGTATGATCTTACTGAAACCATTCAGGAAAGTTAACGTTTTACACTTGAACAAAATGACCTCGTCAAATATTAAGGAAAATGATTAGAAAAAATGCAACAGTAGAACATCTGGAATGTGGTATGGGTCACTTGGATATTATAGCATTGCTTGGCCCTGGAGTTGACTTGCGCCGATCATCTCGTACTAACATGTGTCCACAAATGCCATCGAACCGCAACGTCAATCCCCTCGAGAACTACAATTATGAAGCAGATGCTACTGGTAAAGGTATCGTTTGCCCATTCAATCTCAGTGGCAAGAACAAACAACACATGCGTATTTTTCAATCTCAGGCACATCAGCATGCATTCCTGACCCTAAACAGTTTTCATGCAAAGTGACCTCAAATAGAGGTCGCATTGAAGACGCCAGTGTGTATTGAGCAAGATTGGCGTAGGCATTGAGGCCCAAAGCACTTTGCCTCTGGTCGGCGTACCATGTCGGCCGTAGCTTCTCGCCTTCGTTGTCGACTTGGCGATCGATTTCATGGATCTTCCCTCTCGCGACTTCGGCCACTTAGGCGATACGCCCCAGCAGCGGCACCGCTCGCAGCGCAGCAGAATCTGCAGCAGCGGCGCCGCGAGTCATGGGGGATGGGGGTGCCCTTGCAACCCTTGCAACCCTTCCAGGCCCAGAGAAGATGGAGTTCATCCTCCCCAATGCCAGGTGGTTGCCTAGAGACGTACCTCCAAATGAAAGCCAATGGAGAGATCCAGGTGGATCCCAGGCAGGAAGTTTGCATGAAGATGCTGGATGACCTGGCGAAACAGATTGATGGCTACTCCCCAAAGATGACGAGAGCTTCCAAGCCGGCGGCTTCTGTCCCAAGTGGCGGTGGTGGATTCTTCGGCCTATTTGGAGGCAGCAAGGCTCCACCACCCAAGGCTGCTAAGGCAGCAGACGCGCCGTTGCAGCCTGTGGCTGGACAAAAAGGACTCTACTTGTGGGGTGGCACTGGAACTGGCAAAACCTTCATGATGAATATGCCCCTTGGCCACGGAAGGGGTTGCAAGTGTCGGATTTGGGCTTGCATAATAAAGGGTGATGCAAAGAAATCAGCGGAATCATGCGGAATCAGCGGGTCTGTGGGCAAGACACCTTGATCATCCTTGATCAATTCTATCAAATTTCCTTCTTGTTTTACTCTTGACCCATTTCAGATGGGAGCTGACGAGCTCCAGCTGCCGGGTTCTCCTGGGTTGATCGGTGGCCAAGTCTGGATTCCATGGATGCTTCCCAAAGCCGTGAGCCTGGTAGGATGGTAGACGCCCTATAGCAACTCCCACAAAGATGGACAAGTCAAATTCCAACATGGCAAACTACTTTTCCACATTCGCCTCTCTCAAATTCTACCTGGTGCAGGTTCTATGACAAGATCAAGGTTCGTAGCAAGAATCTTGGAGGATCAACTGGTGATTTCAGTAGAAACCAGTCGTCCACACCAGCAGCCTTTGACCCAAGGAAGCGAATCCATTTTCATGAATGGATGATTGATGTTCACTCGCGCTCCTTGGCTCATTACTGTTATTACGGGACAAACCAGATGGGCACCCACCTTATTATGGCATAAGTTTGTAGAACTTTGGAGGATTCCAGAGGCAATTTATGGAGGCGTTCGCACTTATGATTTGCAAACTGTAGCAGCCCGCATGAGGTTTGCACAAGAAACAGAAAGGCAGCAGCAGCAAGACTGACAGCAGTGCTGATGACATGGTGGAGCAAGTTGCAGCAGATGCCTGTTGAGACAAGCCGGAGCCAGTATTGATACTGCATTTTTTTACTGCACATGATTGTCCTTTTTGAAAATGGAAGTTGTATAGGTCTTTGGCATTTCAAAGTGCAGAGTCAAATTACTACTGAAATGCTAGTGTAGTGTATACCCATCCCATCGCATACCCATGTCTAGCCATTTGGATCCATTTGGCATGTAGTACAAGGACATGATGAAGGAAGCATGGCTCTTGTGCTTCGACGAGTTCCAAGTCACACACATCAGCGATGCCATCATCATGAAACGCATCTTTTCCGTGCTCTTTGAGCTGGGCGCTGTAGTGGTGGCCACCTCAAATCGTCCCCCACAAGACTTGCTACTTGGAGTTGAAGCAGCTTACTTTCACTCGAAAGCTGACAAAGGCAGGAGAAGATTTGAATTGATGATATACCATATAAATCCATATATTATATATATATATGAATAATGATATATAATGATTATAATGGGAATATCGCAATATGGATTATACATACATACATGCATGCATGCAGACAGACAGACAGACAAACAGACAGACAAACAGACAGACAGACAGACAGACAGCCAGACCGACCACCTCCCTACCTACCTACCTACCAACCTACCTACATACCTACATACCTACATACCTACATACCTACATACCTACATATATATATATATATATACAGCCATATTGCCATTGGTGATCTCAGGTGGTCTCAGATTTCATGCAATCAGCTTGCACTCCGAAGTTTTGTGCACCATTACTCATTTTTCGCGGCACCCAGTGGTGAGGTACTTGAATGGACTGAATCGGCCATTGTTTTTGCCATTTATTCCAATGCTGGAAGCTTTCACCAATGTTGCCCGGCTGAGCAAAAAAAAGTATTGGGTCTCTTCATTGCTCGGACCGTTTTTTTTTTTCAAAGCTCAGGTGCATGACATCGGTGCCGAAGTGGACTATCGAATCTTGGAGATGCCTTGAATGCCTTGATACGTAATCGCACCATATCGCACCAAACTTCATAATGATTTGGAATCTCTTCGTAATGACTTCCGCAGTTTGAGGATTCGAAGTTGTTTGCCCATGCATTTCGTTGATGAGATTTGACTCGAAAGATTGCAACTTTTGGATATGAGGCAAGGTTTTGGCTGGCACAGGGCAGGCGTTTGAAGCAGAGGTTTGCAGAAAGGTCCCGAGATCAACTACTTGATCTTACTCGACCCCTAAGACCCAGAGACTTCAACAATCAGATGATGGGGCATCATTTGCAGTTGGCAATGCACAGGATTCTGGCTGTTGAACAAAGTCCAACAGAATCCAAGTCCCAAAGCCCGATGGAACGTGGATGACTAGATCGCTGCCGTCCTTTTTCTTTGACCCAGGAATGTGTTCGACCAGAGATGATGACGATGATCGGGTCTACCTCACTCCGAATGGTGAAAACGAGAAGAAGGCCTTGGAGGCGAAGTTTCAAAGGGTCTCCCATGGCCTTGTCCGCGAGGGCGTTCAGGACACCGCATCCAGGGAGATTGGAAAAAGCCACGTTTTTTTTTTGCCAATGGCCATTTTGGGAAACTTTTTGAACTGTATCCACCTAGTTTGGGCCCAGAACATACGGGGAAAACCAAAGAATCCCCGAAGTCCTGGTTGGACTGCTGAGCAGCCTCTGGACTGTATTTGCAGAGCTGTTTCCTAGCTGGTTGCAACTCACTGCAGTTGGAAAAGTCATGCATGCACTCTGTGATTGGAAAAAAAAAACAGATTTTCAAAACACAAATCTTTGCGAGGTTGAATCGCAAGGTCGACGAATAGTTGTTCCACGATGCGCAAAGTATCGCACTCAGAAGTGGGTCTGCCTGAAAGCGGGGTATGCCGGTATATCTCCGAAATTGTATTTGAATAGAGAAAATACTGATAAACCATTGGATTTTGGCGTACCCTATTTTCAAGTAGACACTCGGGGATTGCAAAGTTCGAGTGGGTACTGTTGTCAGCACATTCACTGCCATCTGTGGTTCAGATAAGGCACAACCAGTTCACCTCTCATACATTTTTTGGAGCTGTCCTTGCCAGATGAATCCCCTAATATTGAAACACTGCCCAGAAAACATGGTGGATTGGGATACCACTACATCTTGGGACCCACACTTAGTAGATCTTAGGCTGTGTTTCATAGCTTTCATATGGGGGTTTCTTAAAATGGGGGTATCCAGAGATGGTTGGTTTATAATGGAAAATGAATGATTTGGGGGTACCCCCATTTTCAGGAAACCTCCATATGGATCCATATGGGGGAATTCGCAAAAATGGGAAGGCACAGTGACGTTGCTTTCTTCTCCTTTGTGGATCTTTGCGACAAGCCCTTGGGAGCAGCGGACTACCTGGCTGTCGGCCATGCATTCCATACTGCGACCCGACTGCGACATCATATTTTGGAAGTTAGATGTGCCAGTTGCGAAATGCCTTGTCTATGAAAATGATGGGAAAATAACAAAAGTGGCTGTTTCAATATGTTTAATGGAGGGAAACTGGTGATAAAGCATGGAATTTTAGGGATACAGCCAAATAGAACCAAGCAGCAAACCATACCAACAGATCAAGATGGCTGAACATCAACCTTTCGAAGCGGCAGATCCTTGCAATCTAGGTCTTTGTGGCAGACATTCCGCGACTGACGATGCAGGAGAGATATTTAGCCTCCGTTGCACATGCAGCTTGCTAGTAGATCTAGTAGCCTTCTGGCGAAGCTAAGGTTTGCCGCGATGACGGAGAAGTTGTTGATGATGTTGATGGTGTTGATGATATTGATGACGATGAAGATGACGATGACGAGGATGAGGATGAGGAGGATGGAGGGATGAATATATATATATATACATACTGAGAACAACAGAATGTTGTGATAAACATATGAATGAGTGCATGCAAGGGTCGAGGGTGGGCAAAACGCAGACTGGCCCAAAATACGGGTGACTTTTCAAAGGCTTTGAGCCACTCGCGATCGGCATGGTCGTGCTTCCGCCTGAAGGTGATGTACGGCCTCTGGGATCGATTGCCGAGGTGTTGAGATTGCTACGGGTTCCTCCGACATTATGGGAGGCATTCCTGGAACAAGTCGGGAATCGCGGCACAGAACTACGAGTCCTTGCGCGCTACCTCCCCATGTCATTGTACAAGGCTTGGGTCAAGCACAAGCTGCAGGGCAAGGACTTTCAGCAGTAGAAGCCGCTCATGTGGGGTTGGTCTGGCGAGTGGCAAGACTAGCTTTGCATCTTCAAAAGGGAGGAACTGAGGCTACGTTTGTGGACTTAGACCCATGGGAATCTAGAAGTTCAAATCAGGGACAAGGTGCAGGACAAGCGTCAGCGCCCAAGCCCAGCGGTTTGAAGGAGAAGGTGCTGAAGATGTCGGCACTGGTCGGTCAAACAGACGAATCAGAACTCATGCCCCCCCCGACGTGCTGAAGGCTGAAGGTGCAGTCTTGGAACCAGCGCTACGTCCAGATGATGGGCGATCACCCGATGGAGGAAGAGGAGCCCACCGATTCTCAAATGGCTGCATTGGATAGGCGAGTCAACGAACTTGGACAGGCGCCTTACATGGACATGGGCGTTTGGTTGCCGTTTGGTCGGAGGGCTCTGAAGAACCAGAAATTGAGGTCTTTCTTTCCGGTTGGAGATGGGACGTACATGGCACGAGAATTTCCGGGCCCCCAGAACTACATCCAGTGGCAGGCATCTTGGAAGGTGTTTCTGGTGGCAGCCATTAGCTTGGACATTTGTTCGTTGGCGTCCCTCCTGATGTACGAGAAACAGATTGAACGGCTGACAGTTCAGGGGCCTCGGAATTGGAATCTCATTGCGCATGCTGATGACAAAGCACGTGCTGAGAGACTAGAAAGGTTGCGAAGGAACCTAGTGATAGATGCTAAGGAGGGAAGACCTATCCCTTCAGACTTCGTGGAGGCAAGACCGTGGTTGGTGTGCTTCAGACTTTTGTCACAGGATGACAACTCCTGGAATGAACAAGTACGTCATCCAGCCACCTCTTGGCTAGCTGCAGGGGGGCGTGGGGCCCCAATGGCTTCCTCTGAAGCCCTTGCATTGGCTCATTTTCCAGGCCTTTCTGAAGGGCACGAAACTGAGAGCGGAGGTGGCGGTGAAAGAGATGACCGTAGGAGACAGGCCAACAGAGACAAAAGATTGGCAAAGCGCAAAAGAATTCAATCTGAGCGAGAAGAGTTGTCGCGCTTCAGAAGTTCGGCATCAACTTCGAAAGGTGGACAAGCTGGAGGAAAAGGGAAAGGGAAGGGGCAAGGCAAAGACCAAGCTGGCGAAGAAATTTGCTATAGCTGGGCCAAAGACAATGGCCCATGTGCAGGCCTTGCCCCTGGCAGTGATTGCAAATGCAAGGTCAAGCGCGTGCACAGGTGCATGCTGTGCTTTTCACCAGGGCACAACAACTTGCAGTGCTCTAAGAAGTGACATTTCGTGTGCTGGAAAACCCAGGGCTTCTTCGTTACGTGAGTGATGGATCAGGGAGCCTGTTAGGAAGGGTTTTCTGGGGGGGATTGACATGACACGAAGTTTGAGGGTTGTCACATTCATTGCATTTCATTTCGAAAGTTTGTCCAGTTGCAGTGCATGTTCTTTTGTATGGTAGGCTCAATGGCGAGCAGCTCGAGAAGCCCGCGTGACACTGAAGGTGCGTGCCATGGGCTAGATGCTGCGGTGCCTCCCAGGGTAGAGAACTGCCTCAAGAATGCAAAGGATTTCGGGGACTTCAAGAACCTGAGGGGTTTCAGATTTCTTCATCTCTTTGCAGGGCCGAAAGATGTCTTGGCGGAGGCGTTGGTGAAGGAGTGTGAAAAGGAGGGCATCAAGGTGAAGGTAGATTCATTTGATAAACTTCTTTGTGAAACTCATGACCTTGCTGCAGAACAACCCTTTGCCCAGATTTTGGAAAATGCGACGAAGGATGAATATGACGGTGGGCATGCGGGTTTTCCCTGTGGGAGTTTCAGCAGGGCCAGATACAACACCGCTGGAGACGGGCCACCACCGGTTAGATCGGGAGCAGAAATATATGGGCTCCCGACCAACAACAGGAAACAACAAGCTGAAGCCGACAAGGGAACGATTGGCAATCAGGTCAGCTCAGGTGACAAGTGAAATCATCCAGTCACAGCGGCGGAGATGTGTGCCCAATGTGGGCACATTGGAAAACCCACCTGGGAGCGAAACGAAAGAAGAAGGTCCAGCGTGGATGTTCCCGGAGCTCATCTTGTTGTAAAACGATTGCAAGCCACCACAGCAATTTTCAGCACATGTGCCTTTCAGGACAAGGTGAAGGACAAGTGGTTCAAGCCAGGACGATTTACGGGGTGCCTGGCTGAGTTGGGGTCGTTGGCAAAGAAGGGCAATTGCCCATCTGGCCGCAAGCATCAGTCCTTGGTGGGAAAAGCACTGACGGCAAGAGCGGCTGAATACCCAGAAGGGTTAGCCCGGGCGTACGCCTTGCTGGTGGTGAAGTCGTTTAAGACGACGTTGCAGATGGAGTGGTGGAGATTCCAGCTCAAGGTGAAGAAGGAGGAAGTATCTACGGCACAGGCAGATTGGTTGGCCAGCAAGCAGAAGAAGCAATTACCTCCAACCAACTTGGGTGAGCTCGCATCATCCAAGAGGGCATGGTCAGCGGAAGACGTGGAGAACGAGCTGAAGCCGTCGGAGGGACCATCCAAGAAGGCCAGAAGGGAAGGTGAGAACCAACACTTCATCGGTGGGATGAGAAACCCCGCGAAAGCCGTCTCAAGGTTGACGAAGGTGCTGGAGACGGGCAAGGACATCAGCACGGCAAAGGGCTATGGAGGACAGACGTGCGAGCTCAACGACGAAGTCCTGGGCGAGTGGAGAGAGACCTTCTTCTCAAAGCCAAGGACTTCGAGGAGGTCGTGTTGAGGCCGAGCGGAAGATTCAAATCTCCTCTCAATGCACGGCCTTGGGAAGCTTGGAGAAAAGCTTCAGGAGATCCAGAGCGCGACTTGGTGAGTTGGATAAGGTTTGGAACTCCGTTGGGTATGTCAAGTGACATCCCCTATTGTGGAATCTTTCCCATGACAGAGGACGAGGAGGCCAACTCAGATGCGGCGCCAGAAATGCAGCTGCAAATGGAAGTGGAAAACTACAAGGGCTTCAAAGAAGAACCAGAACACCCCCAAGTTGAAGTACAACGATACTTGGACAAAGGCTTCTGTGTCGAGCTCAGCGAGTCACAATTGCAGCAGCAGTTTCCAACTGGCACGGTGTCAAAGTTGGCCTTGATTGTCAAAGAGAAGGAGGACGGGTCCTTTAAAAGAAGAGTGATAATCGACCTCTTGCGCTCTGGAGGGAACAAGCGATGCAAAGTGCGCGAGAGAATAGTCTTGCCACGGATCGTGGATGTCAGGGACAGCTTGAAGTACCTGCGTGAGAACAGATTTGGTCTCATCTTGCGCGCACAACGTGAAGGTTGGGCGGACCAGGAAGAGTGCGATGAGATCGAGATGGTCTCGGTTGATATGGCCGAGGCCTATTGCCACCTTGCGGTTTGCGAAGATGAGCTGTGTCACTGTGTGGCACCGAGTGTGACGCCGGGAAGATTCTTGGTGTTCACGGCCATGCTGTTCGGATTTCGTGGGGCACCTCTGATTATGGGAAGATTTGCATCAGCTTTGGCAAGATTCATACAGTCTCTGATGCCTGCAGATGAGTTACAATCTCAGTTGTATATAGATGACCCTTTGTGGATGCTGCAGGGACCCAAGTGGAGACGGCAGGAGAACCTGGCCCTCATCCTGCACTCATGCGGAGCCTTGGGGGTCAAACTACAGTTCAAGAAGGGCTTCAGAGGCTTGGACGCGATCTGGATTGGACCGCGTATGGAGCTTCGACTTGCTGAAGAAGTTCTGGTGCTCTCCATCCCGCCCAAGATGATGAACGAGACTAGGGACATCCTGATGAGCTGGCACAACAAAGGTATGGTGCCGCTGAAAGAGGTCAGGACAGTGACAGGCAAATTGTCCTGGATTTGCGGGATATTGGCAAGGGCGAGAACATCCTCTATACGCGGTCATCGCACAGACAATGGAGGACATGAATTGGAGCACGCCCTCTCCAGACGTGATGACTCGCGCCCGAAGCTGAACCTGGTGGCCGTGCACCGAATGGAGCTGCCGAGAAGATGGTTCATTGAAATGTTTGACAAACTGGACAAGTTTGCATTGCGCCGTGAACCTCTTCGTGACGTACCAGCGCAGTTTGCTTTGGTCACGGACGCATCGCCGAGAGGAGTGGGTGCCATCTTGGCGGACATATAGACAGGAAGAATGGAGTTCTGGCCCCACTGGAGGCGATGGAAAATCCACTCAAGCGAGAGCACGCCGAGTGGATGGGCATACCATGGGACGATCCAGCTGGACAAGGACCTCTGGAGGCCTGGGCCATCCTGATGGCGTTGAGAAAGTGGAAGCACCGGATAAGGGTGCGCTTTGGTCATCAGGTCAGACAGCGTGGTTGCGCTGGCCACGGTGTCCCGAACAGCGGCGCCATCACCGGTCTTGAACTGGATCGGAGCTGAGATAGCGCTGCGGGCTGAAGAACTTCAGTTGGGGCGCTTTGTGCCCCAGCATGTGCCTGGGGCTTGGAACGTCGAGGCGGATTGGTTGAGCCGGCCTCACGACAGGGGACCAATGCCGGCACGACTGCAGGGCGTTCCTTTGAGACAATGTCCAAAGGAAAAGATCATGACATCTTCGCTGGCACCACCTGGCAGCGACTCAGGCTTGCGCTGGGGGCAGACATCGAAAGTGGTGTCAGCCGCATTCGAAGAGTTGTGACCACCCGAGCTGACAAAAGGAAGACACCGTCTTTCTCAGCTTGGGGAGGGGAGGGTAATAGGCAGGCAAGGTCGAACTTCAGTTGATCAACAAACGAAACGTGAAACGTCAAGGGATCTTGGTTGTGAATTGTTGCATGTTCATGTCTGGAGTTTGGATTTGGATTTTCTTTATTTGGCATGTTTGGGCATTAATCTCATCACATGGCAGTGCATGAGGCTGAGCAGCACAGCCACCATGGAGGTGCAGCAAGCCACAGAGCTCGAACTTCCCAGCGAAAGTTGGTCTTGGGCCGAAGTAGCGGTAGTGCTGGGATGGTCATTCTGGCTTCTCATGTTTTGCATGGGCGTGGCTTGCAGCTGCAGCAAACTATGCCTTTGGTGCCACCCGCTGGAAACCCATCGAGGCAGGAGATTGGCGGGGGACAAGGCGAAGAAAGACACAATAGAGGCCTCAGCGCAAACGATCTTATGCCCGCCTCCAAATTTCATTGGGGAACCAACACGTCATCGAAATCAACGGCCAACGACACCAGAGCCCAGGGTGGTTTACTCCACCTTCAAGCGGGGAGGGCAAAACGCCCTTCTACAAGACATGGTGACGCGAGCATTGCCAGTGGTGGAGCATGTGGACAAAAGAAGACTACGTGCAGAGACTTCAGAATGGTAGACGAGGTGCTGGGCAAGTGCATGGGCATAGGAGTCAGGGCTTTCTCGGTGAACAAGATGAAGGGCACGTCGCTCGTCAAACCAAAATTTGCAAAGGAGAAGGATCAGGAGAAGGAACGCTGAAGTCGGAAGAAGGACTTGCACAAGGTGAAGAAGCTCGGACGGGCATGGGCAGAGCAATGCAGGTAGCGGCATGCAAAGGAACTTTAGGAGAGGCCGTGGAGAAGCTGAAGGGCAACTTTTGGGCAGCGTCCTCAAAAGCTGCAAGAGATGTTGAGAGATACTGGCCAAGAGAGTCAACGGGAGCGACCTGGATCTGTTTTCGTTGAAGCAGCACGTAGTTGAAGGAGTGGCAGCGTGCTTGAAGAGTGCTGGAATGAAATCTGGCGATCAATACCTGAACGAGCTGAAGCTGGTGCATGTGGAGAATTGCTTCAACATGCCTCCATGGTTGATGAGGGTGATGGGACTATGCAAGAAAGCCATGACGAGAAACAAGGGACCCACGAAGAAGGCGATGGAGTTCAAGGTGGAGGACATCAAGGAGGATAGTTGGCAACGACTTGGGTCCGAGTTCGAGAGCGGCGTCAACCCAGCTCTGACCTATGTCTGGGCCTGTCTGTGGATGCGGCGTGAGATCGAGGCAAACGCATGCAGGTGGGAACATGTCCAAACAGATGCCCAAGGTAGGAGGGTGTCACTGTACACCCCTGTTTCAAAGATGGATCAAGGAGCACGTGGAGTCAAGAGAACCTTGCAGTGCTGTGGACAAGACCCATGCATGTGGTTTTGTGCTTGGAAGGTATGGGAAAGAATAGAGGCGGAAAACCCCAGAAAGAAGGCACGGAAGGGCTTCATTTCCGTGGACAAGTTGAAGATCCAGCTGTCAAAAGCAAAAACGATAGAAAACTGGAGAAGTGCTACGGGGCCCTCAGTGACAGGGCACTCAGCAAGGAGAAGTGGAGCCATGGAGCATGTGAGACAGGGACTCCAGATACAAGAACTTGCTTTCTTGGGACGGTGGAAATCAGCCGTGGTGTTGACCTACGCCAACGACGCCTTGCAGGACATGCCAGCAAACAGAGGGACGCAAGGAAGAGCAGAACCATGGGACGTTGAGATCAAGAAGTCACCATGGACGCCTATTCCCGCTCCGGGCACTCCAATGATCCAAGCCCCAAGAACACCAGCCCTGCAAGCACGTCCACAGCAAGTTGAAGTACCTCAACACTTCAAAGAGGAACTGGAAGAAAGTCCACAACAAAAATTGTCGGTTGCGGCGGTGGACAAGAAGAAGGGCAAGAAAACGTGGCACCAGGTGACCAAAGCCGGATGGCAGATTTCGCTGGCAAGTTGGAGTACGGCCTGCGGATGGAACTTCACCAAAAATCCGGACAAGGTCACTATGTCAGTAGCCTTGGTCTTCAACCAAACACGTTGTATCAAGTGCACCGAAGTCATGAAAGCCCGCGACAAAGTCAAGGAAGGACCGGGCAGCTTTCATGCAGAGAGATGCTGCAAAATGGTTCGATCCAAATGGTGGAATTCATGCTGATGCACTTGAAAGATCAAGCAGCGGCTGACACCATGCAAAAAGGACGCGGCAGCCCCGACAACTCCTTTGACATTGGAGGGTGGGTGGGCAGATATCCCACCACGAATTAATGTTTGAGAACAACAGAATGTTGTGATAAACATATGAATGAGTGCATGCAAGGGTGGAGGGTGGGCAAAACGCAGACTGGCCCAAAATAAGGGTGACTGTTCAAAGCCCATCCCAAGAAGACCCACCCAAAAGTCACCGAGGGAAGAACCTGGCAGCTTTCATGCAGAGAGATGCTGCAAAATGGTTCGATCCAAATGGTGGAATTCATGCTGATGCACTTGAAAGATCAAGCAGCGGCTGACACCATGCAAAAAGGACGCAGCAGCCCCGACAACTCCTTTGACATTGGAGGGTGGGTGGGCAGATATCCCACCACGAATGAATGTTACGTATTAATATGGCCTGGAACCTGTGCAAGTTTGGGCCTGCGGCAGTAAGGAATCATGGGAATCCCTTTGACAAAGCCCTATAGTCAGGAGCGCGATCAAGTTCGTCGTTTCATCACCCTCATTGACACTCTGTACGAGACCCATACCAAATTGGTTTGCACCGCAGCGCTCGATCCAATTCCATTGTGGCTGGGAAGCACAACTGCTAGGCAGAAATTCAGTAGAAACTGGTGAAAGGGTCAGGTCGTGAGGAAAGCAGTCTCCATAGACCAGGTTTCTATGTGTATGCATACATACATACATACATGCATGCATGCATGCATCCATCCATCCATCCATCCATCCATACATACATACATACATACATTTGCATAGAATTGCATACAATTGCATACAATTGCATATAATTGCATACAATTGCATACATTTGCATAGATTTGCATACAATTACATACAATTACATAAAGTTACATACAATTACATACAATTACATGCAATTACATGCTATTACATGCTATTACATGCAATTACATGCACTTACATGCGCTTACATGCAATTACATGCAATTACCTGCAATTACATGCAAATACATGCAACTACATGCAATTACATGCAATTACAAAAATACATACAATTACATAAAATTACATACAATTACATACCATTACATACAATTACATACAATCACACACAATGACATACAATGACAAACAATTACATACAATTACATATAACTACATCCAATTACATACAATACATACAATTACGTACAATTACATACAATTACATACAATTACATACAGTTACAAACAATGACATACGATTACATACAATGACATACAATGACATACAATTACATACAATTACATACATATACATACATATACATACATATACATACATCCATCCCTCCATCCATACATACATACATAGATACATACATACATACAGACAGACAGACATACATACGCACGCACGCACGCACGTACGCACGGACGTACATACGTACATACGTACATACTCGTACGTACATTACGCACATACGCACATACGTACATACGTACATTACGTACATACGTACATGCGTACATTTGTACAAATGTACATACGTACAAACGTACATACGGACATATACGGACATACTTTCAAACGAACGTACGCGCATAGGCACATACGCACGTACGTACATAGGGACACATACGTACATACGTAAATACGTGCATGCGTACATACGTTCATACGTACATACGTACATATGTACAAACGTACAGACGTACACACGTACACATATACACATTCACACATACACACATACATACATACAAACATACATACATACATCCATCCATACATACATACATACATGCATACAGACATACATCCATCCATAGATCCGTAGATGCATAGATCCATAGATACGTACGAAGATAGATAGACAGACAGATAGCTAGATAGATAGATAAATAGATAGATAGATAGATAGATCGATCGGTCGATCGATAGATAGATAGATAGATAGATAGATCGGTCGATAGATAGATAGATAGATAGATAGATTAGATAGATTAGATAGATTAGATTAGATAGATTAGATAGATTAGATAGATTAGTCTATTTATTTATTTAGTTAGTTAGTTAGATATTGCTATACCCCTGTAATGCTTACCAAAGGGGGCGGCAACGCCTGCGGCAGAAATTGAGAAATTGCGGGTCAGAATAGCGGGCCACCCTCCAGCCACTTTTCCCCGAACTAACTCTTGCAGCTCTCCCAGGCCCATCCCCAACTGTTTCCACCCAGGTTCTCCCAGGAAATCCCGGAAACCCCACAAAAGCGCAGAAAATAACACCCAGGTTCTCCCAGGAAATCCCGGAAACCCCACAAAAGCGCAGAAAATAACACCCAGGTTCTCCCAGGAAATCCCGGAAACCCACAAAAACGCAGAAAATAACACCCAGGTTCTCCCAGGAAATCCCGGAAACCCCAAAAAACGCAGAAAATAACACCCAGGTTCTCCCAGGAAATCCGGAAACCCACAAAAACGCAGAAAATAACACCCAGGTTCTCCCAGGAAATCCCGGAAACCCACAAAAACGCAGAAAATAATACCCAGGTTCTCCCAGGAAATCCCGGAAACCCACAAAATCGCAGGAAATCACTATTTTCCTGGGAGGACCTGGGAGAACCTGGGAGAACCTGCAAGTTGGGATTGCCCTGGGCAGACTTAGGCGGACCTGGGCCGACCTGGACGGGGGTAGCCTGAATAAACAACGCATATGTAAACCAGAGCAGAATTGGATAAAACACCACTAACGAATAGTGCTGAGCCAACACCGTTTTGATATGTATCCTGCACCATTCAAAAACCAGTTTTAACACCCAGAAACCCTCCAAAATTAAAACCCAGGCCCCAGAATCCTGATTTATATTATATGCATTACAGGGGTTTATCAAGTTAGATAGATAGATAGATAGATAGATAGATAGATAGATGCATGCATGCATGCGTACGTACGTACGTACGTACATACATACATACATACATACATAGATAGGCGTGGGCACAAGCTTAGCTAGCCACCATTTTCGCTCACCGTCTGCTGGCCGCAGTTTTATAAGGATACGTCCAGTAAGGATTCATCCTCTTCCTTTTGCATGCTCGCCATGGACGTTTCGATCTCCAGTACAAGCACATGTCTCCTTCCAGCTACATTTCTCTGCAGGCTCAGCTCTACACTGGTCCACGACCTTGCGGCAAGCTATGGTCACCTTGTATTTTTCTTTGGGTTTCTCTTCCAGCAAAGTTCTACTGCTTTGGCATTTCTCCATTTACAAGTTTCTGTATCTTGCACTATCAACTCCAGTTTCGAGACTATGGGGGAAGTCTTGCACATCGTCTCCAAGCTCGTTTTCTCCTATATGCAGCTGGAACGTACATTTCTCGTTTTGCTGAAGAGGGGTCCAGGACATTTTTCCTACTGACATCACTCCAAATTCGAGTCCGGCAAAGATCTACTACTTCACAACGTCGTCTCCGTTCACAATTCTCACGATATTTCACTGTCAACTCCACTTTCGAGACTCTGGGGGAAGCCTCTCCAACCTCGCTTTCTCCCATATGCAGCTGGAATGTACATTTTTCTTTTGCTGAACTTAGGTGCCCGTACATTTTTCCCAAGCGACATTATCCCTTTCCGGCGTGCCGGGAGACCACACTCACTCCTGCAAGTTACTCATCTCCTTTTTCTGGCACAATGCTCCAAAGCGAGAGACAAGTGGTCACGAACCCTGCTGTGGGTCACGGGGCCTGACTCCTTTTTAGTGGCTTTTTCCTTTCATTTGTATTTTTTTTTTTGGTGGGTAGGTTCCACCTAGCCAATTCCACCGGGCCCCATGTACTAGGGTGTAAATTGGCAGTATTTACCGGAGCCCACACTGTCTCCGTTTCGATGCAATTGACTTTAATGAACTTAATGTATTGGATCTTTTTTTTCTCCAGCAATTCCATTTTGACCTCAATTCATGTTCATTATTCACAAGTCTCAGACCAGGACTTTGCGTCCAATCTTTTTTATGTTGCATCCTACATTGTTCAGGTGCTCCTTCTTGCTACAGATCTCCTCCCAGATACACAGAGTCCAGGACTTTGCATCCAATTTTAGAAAGATACACCCTATAAATCTACATCCCAGAGTGACACCAAGTCACTCCCTGAGTCAAAGGCTCAAGGGACTTCAAGTGCGCTGCCCAAGAGGCACTGCAGCATCCTCCAAACTGAAACTATCCTCTCACTGTGTTTTTATTTCAGGTTTTGCCTTCAACTCACGTTCTTTTTGCAACTTGTTTTTCCATGTGGCTGACGGAATGCGGCTGCAGACGTGTGGTTCAACATGAAATACGTAGCACTTGTGACAAAATACATATACATATACGTGCACATATATATATATATACATATACATGTACATATGCATATTCATTAACATATTCATACACATACACATATACATTCACATATACATATACATACACATACACACACACATACACACACACATACAAACACACATACACACACATACACACACATACACACACACACATACGCACACACACACATACACACAGACACATACACACACACACACATATATATATATATATATTGTTCCTTTTGCGGACCGGAGGTCGGTTGTTCACCGGCATCCATTTCAGCCAGACTTTTTGAGGTTCTACGTTTCTGATGAGGAACGAAAAACATCTGTTGCTGATGAGATTTTCGCATGGGACCGTACTGTGAGTCGACTTATGGAATCTTGGCATCCTACCTGGTGTGGAGAGATAGGGGAAACACAGCAGAGGTTGATCTTGTCTGGCAGAGTGATGTGTAGCAATTCCCCTGGAAAGTTATGGGGTTGCACCCAATGATCAACTGAATCACTTTTGCCTTTCATCGACAGTTTTTTTGGCGGTGGCCTCTCAAACTGGGTGCAGCAAATCCAACGCAAAGTTCCATCGTAGTGCCATGGCCATGCCAGTGCCCACGCCCATCACTCCGCAAAGTTTTCAGTGGATCGGTGGACGATACAAACTGACAGAAGGTGAGCCCATCAGTTTGTTGCGTGGAGATCTGACCGTGACGGAGACCTACGGCAAGATGAAGTTTCAAAAAATGCAAGAAACTGAAGAGCGACAACGGAAGTTTGAAGAGAAGAAACGTCGCAAAGTGATTGACTTTCTGGACAAACAAGGTTTCGATCCTGTGGACTTGAACGCACCTGGAATGGAAACCAAAACATTTTGCTGTGGGATTGGGAAGCGCTTCTACCAGACAGCGCTACACAAAGCAGCAAAGGACCAGAATGTTGATATGATTTCGCTACTTCTTCAGTTTGGAGCTGACCCAAAGAGCAAGGACAGCAGTGGTAAAACCCCATTTGACTACGTGAAGTCGTCTTCTTGGCGGACGAGCTTGCAGATCTTGCACACCAAAATCCGCACAGAAGGCGCACTTTCTCTACTTTGAGTGGTCCAATCTGCGGAGTCCTGGACAATGCAGCAGGGAGGAGATGAATGGACGAAGGGGTCGTTTTCACAATCAAAGCAGTTGAAACATTGATTTATTGTAGCTGACGAGTGCTGGACACATATTCTTCATGGCGTTGCATGATATTGGATTTTCTTTTTAGTGAAGGCGAATGGATTCCAAAAGATGCTATCTAATCGGTGTCTGTTGATGCTCTGTACATCTAGGAAGCGCATGTTGAGCGGCTTTGTATACAGATGAATTAAAAGCCTTAAGCCAGGTAGCGTTGATAGCCAGCCCCTTCAGACCTATAGTGTGCACAAGGTGGATCCAGCCCCTTATGCTGTGGAAAGTCAATTTACCCGTACGACAGCCTTACGCACCTCCTTCCTGCAGCATGTCGGTCAAGTCCTGATGACATGGTCGAATAACTCGCATCAGCTTGGATCTGCAGAAGCGTTTTGATGTGGGGTTTGTCATGCTTTCTCATGGTTTCTCCAAAAATGGGGGGGGGCCCTCAATTTACGGCCACCTTAATGGGTAAAGTGATGATCAACCATTAGATTTTGAGTGCCCTATTTTGAGACAAGCCCATATTTCAACGGTCCAAAGAGGATGCAGTGTGTCAACCGTGCGATTCGCATTTCCAATCAGGGGCGTGCCCAAAAGCCAAACTGGGGTTGTCATTGTGTAGGAAATCAATCTTGTTTTTGTTTCACCATTACGGATTGTAGAGCTCATGAACGGGGATATCAAGTATGGGTATATCAACTGGGTAAATACGCGAAACACCTGCTAACAAGAACCGACATCATGGATTTCGAGGTCCTCGAATGAATGATTGCCTGGAATGATGAATGGAGCGCGTCAATGTGAGGAACTATTCATATGATATATCAGCGAGTTGGCTTCAATTTAGTGATAGGCCTTAGGCATATATGCCAACCATAGCGGGCTGCTTGTCACCCAGTTATTCCTGGTAGATGCGAGCAAGACTATCTTATCACTGTTTATGGTATTCCCATTATTAAAGCCATTACGCGTGGATTACGATCCCATTATGGTTGGCAGATGTTCTCATTACTCTTTCCTCGGTCTAGCATTCTGGAGCTCTATTGTTGCCGCGCTTGGCCCCACGGGACCGACAGCATCCGGCCGCAGGCCGCAAGTTTACGATGGATCTATCAATTTCCGACGTGCGGCGTCAATGGGCATTCTACATACCTAAGGCATAATCGCTTAACTATATATCAGCACGTCCGTTTTTCCGTCCATCGTCTGGAACGGATGTGGATGTGAGGGAGCGGAACGGAGTGGAAGAGGTGGTCCTACATCTTTGATTTTGTTGGGGCAGCATCTTACACATACAGATAGTAATACGTTAAACAAATAATTCAGTAAATAAATAAATAATTACATATATATATATATACATATATAATACATGTTACCAAATAATATGATGGACGAGGGCCGTCTTCATAAGATTGCGGTGGAAGAGATGTGTACAGAAAGAAGGATGAATGGAGGAGGGAGCAAATGGCTTTTAGGGTGCTGGACTGAAGCACACCCGAGGACGTCGGCATATTGCAGAACGATTTTGACCATGAACCAAACGGGAGCAAGCACATGCGCGGAAGGTACCAAACACATTTCTAGCACAAAACGCACAAATACCAAACCGGCAGGCCTTGCTTGGAAAAAGCGCTCGCCACACCAGGGGCGCAAAAAGCGCACGCCCCAGGCGCGCAAGAAGCGCGCGAAAAGCGCGCGTCTTTATTAGCCCCAGGAACTGAAATACAGGCCCAAAGCAAAGACATGCGACTACCGTTTGGTTCCGCAATCAATAGTTGTAGGTGGTTGCAAGCAACGGAGGCAACATTTTGACAGAAGCTGGAATACAACCTCAAACAGGAATACGCAGACTGGGATGATTTTCCGGCAGTATACTGAACCCATAATATAAAGAAGGTGGGCGCCCAAAGGGGCGCCAGGCGCGCGAAAACCGCCTAGACCGCATGTGACGGAAAGAGGTATACAAGCTGAAGGCCCAGGAGACGGAATGGTGTGAGCTTATGTTTTCACTGTTGCAGTCTAATGCATTTGGGTTGGCTGCTCATTGAGAAAAGATTTGAAAACATAGTTTTTTGCAGATTCTTTAATATTCGGAGGGTTCCTCAATATGGCTTCCATCTGGTTGAAACGGCTTTGCGGAGACTATTGAAATTGTGGAGTGCCGGTGGGCCTAACTTAAGACTTGCGTGTTGTTGTTGTTTTTCGTGCGTGCTATGCAGAGCTTGAAAGAACAAGCAAGCATGCCGGAACAAGAATGGACGCTTCAAAGGCCACCCTGGATGCAAATACATGGCAACACAGAACAGCTGCATCGCCAGCACCTCTAGACCTAGGCAATCAGAGGCCTTAATCCGGGCACCTTCCAAAGCTGTTCCGGGCATTCTGGATTGGGAATCCCACCAAGGAGGGTTTCGCCGTGAAACCTTACTTGCTTGGGATGATTCAAAATGCCGAATCCCACTTGGAAAGCTTAGATAGCTTGGATTGGCCACATTTACAAGAGAAGCAGCTGAGGCAACAATGTTTCTTCTGATTCCGAATCCCACCAAGCAGGGTTTCGCTGTGAAACCGTGCTTGGGATGATTCAAATCCATCAAAAGGACCAATACAGTTGAGATGACACGGGACTTGGTGGCATAGCCGCTGGAAGAGAAAGTGTTTCTACCTTTCGGCTTGTCAAAAGAAGATATAGAAACGATAAGCAGTACACAAATTTGAGCGAACCAGTTAGACTTTAGAGTGCCACATAGTTGGGCACAAATTTGCCGGCAGCACAGAAAAGATTTGCGTCCTCTGTGATGGAGCATGCACGTGTTTCTTCAGCCCAAAGGCCCAAAGGATATCAGCTCTTGGTGCAAGCAATGAACGCTATTGTTTCGCCCACGTCGCAGATCAAAATTCAAGCTTTGTGCTGCTGACGGCTACAGCCGGGAAGAATGGCTGCGTGCCACACTGCTTTGTGGCCAACTGCTATATTCGCGTTCCGTCGCGTAGCAGCATAGTGTTGTATGTAAGTCCTCCGCCATGCCCTTTACAGTCGGCTTTGTCGGGCTGGTCTGGTGTTCTCGTCTCAACTCCAACCTCATCGGCATTCTCCGCCTTCTTCCCTTCCATTGCATCACGGCAGCTTACGCTTGCAGGGCCCTAATGCCTTTGGTGATGAAGCCGAAATCCAATTCCACAATGGCCAAGTCATCTACAACTACCTCTGCTAGACTCATGACATGTGAGTGCGATGAAAGTTTCCAAACTTTCTCTTGAAGTCAGCTCAGCAGTGGCAAATCCAGACACCGCACGGCTATCACCTTAAGACGCAATCCGAAATTCCGAAATTCACCGGCTGCGCCTTGACGCTGGAGATGTCAACCTTTGACTCAAGATGCACCTGCTCCCATGTGCTGGACTTGAGTGGGAGGTGGATGGCGCAATTCCATTGCCTAGTGCGTGCAGGCTGATGCCAACAGGGGCCCCAGAAGTCATTGGGCTGCAGACATGCTCTGGCAACGGCTTCAGGTGTTCTTAGGGGGCCCAGATAGGAATTCAAAACGCTGATGGCGAAATTAGGGCTCATGGACTGCGGCGTACAGACCGCCACAGGTTCTGCAACAATGTTCTCCAGCACTTCAAATTTCACAAGCGATCAGTTGAAGTTTGCTGGTGCGACGACAGAACATGTGCAGGTGAAGCATGAATTCTGAGCCTTTTGGTTCCCTATCGCTATCGGCCTACAGTGTGCTCTTGAGCCGCTCAGCATCAGTGAAAACGGCCTTACTTGATTGCAATGTGACAATGTGTTCCTTCAACTGCCCGGTCATCTTCTCAGGGACGGTGCTTGCCCGTGCCGGGCGGGATGACTATAGCGAAGCATTGTTGCCAAGCAAACTTCACCTGGAACAGAGGAAGCGCCTGCTCCCGTTTGATCTTATATTAGATGGTCTGATAATTAACGAGTAAGTTCCACAATCCAAAACAGCAATTTAAAGAAAACATTGATAATCGATGATTTATAGACGATTACAGTTCTTACCAGGTGTCATTGTGTTTGCAACTCTTTCAATTTAAGCTGTGTGGTTCATTCCGGTTCAACCTGGATGGACCCATCGCCAATGGTGGCGACGATGTAGGGGCTTGTGTTTATCCCAGTCGGTTTTCCCCTCACGGACGATGGGGCTGAATTCTGATGGCCTGAAGAAAAGGTTCGGTCATGATTTTTTTTGCCATGTTTTTTGCTTTCATACTATTGGTCGATGCAAATTCGCTTCGCAGCTAGAGAAAACAACCAATAGCCAACCCCACAGTCAAACTGCTGTTCCTACATAGTGGCTGTTGTTTCGAAGTTGTGGGAACGCCCCTGTCAATACTTTTCAGGTCGTGGAGCACACCAATCAGGGTGATGATTGCCCAGTAAAGTGGTGCCCGATTTTGTGGATCAGTTCATGACAGTGCTGCAGTGGCGCTTACCCTTCAACTTGAGTTGAACCACGTGGTTGTTTTCATGCTTGGTTTCTTGGCTACACGGTAGAATGATTAGAATGTATTTGATGTTTGGCACCGGTCACAAAATAGGGCACCCAAGCAATGACACGACCTGCAATTTGCAATCTGCAGCTCCCGTGCTGGTCATTCAACGAGTTGAAAGGCCAGTGTGGCACAAGAACACTGGTCCCTTGATGCTTTCTCCAACAGGATTTTGTGAAAATTCGGGGCACGTCCAACAGAAGTGCTAGGATTGCTTGGATCATTTTGGATCATCTTGAGTCATCTTGGATCAGGTGAAAGCATTGAATTTGCGATGCTGTTTGTGCTTTGGGGCGTATTTTTTGCAGGTTGCAACCTTTGTTAACTTTGTTGTTGTCCGCGAACCGTGAACTGGTACGAACAAGTACATCGGTCCTTGGGACACGGCAGACACAGACCCAGCGGCGCAACGGGCTGCTGGCCACAATGCGAAGGGTTTTGTGTCCTGTGAAGAAGTCTATTTAGTGTAGCTCTTCATTAGACGCAACTCAACCAGAAACGCGAATCTGCATTACATAATTGATCCTTCCGGCTGCAAAGAAGCATAAGTCGTTATAGCTCTCCACACGGGCAAGAGACATGTTTTTTTCTCCGCAGTCTTGAGGGCATTAAAGGACTATCGGCACCATATTACTCTGCTGAAACGTTCCTTTATCGCCGTTGTTTATATAGAGGGCTTGCGGGCTTGATGAGACCATGGCTTGAATAGACTGCAAGGCAGGTGGTTGGCAGATCATGGATGATTCCAAATTTCTTGACGTTTCTCACCGCTACTTCTCATCTTTTTTGTTGGCAAGGTATGGCAAGGTATAGGATCCGGGTAAGCTGCCTGGGACTCATTGATTCCTCTTGAGGAAAGGCTCCGAAACTGCTCCGTTATAAGCCGAAGAGATCTTCAGCTCTGGGAAACCCGTCGTTTCGCAGCCATGTAGCGTCGTGTAGCATCGTTTCGGGGGCGCCAGGCGCTACGCGGATGTGGATCAGACGTTCCCAGCAGCATGGCGCTGGGGACCAATGTTTTCCAGTTGTTAGTGAAATTCGAAATGGAGGTTTCCATAAATGGGGAATCCCCAAAATGGATGGTTTACAATTTATAATGGAAAATCCTACTAAAATGGATGATTTAGGGGTACCCCCATTTTATGACCCCCCAAATGGGAGTTTCCGTTTTGTGATGGGGGTACCCGTTTTGAATCATCCAAGTCAGACCATATTGAATTAGACAATTTTCGTATAGGTAGGCATGGTGACGACTGGGGATCCCTCGATTTTAGAAGCCTCTCCATCGGCGAGTCCCAACGAACCGACACTTCGTGGGCCTAGCTGAGTCTGCAAGTTCCGCGAAATGGCTTGAAAATCCAAGGATTTGTTCCAACATGTATGGGGAAAAGAAAGTGCTTTTGGCATATTACAGCCAGGATATCGGGGAAATCAGGATTTGCGGGTTCCAACGGTTTAAAGTTTGACCCATACCCAGGTTTCATTTGCCTATGAAAATGGATGATGATTCTGTTGTGATGCCGCTGGGCCCCTGAGCCTAGCTGATCTTTGGTGAAGCAAAGCCGATGAAGCCGACGGATGATTACTCCTTTTGCACGCAGAAACAGAGGCGTTGCGGCGTGCGACCACTGAGATATAAAATGATGTTATCCACTTCACATGTCAAGGGCAAAAAAAGGACTAGTTCAACTTCTATATCTTCTATGAACTTCTTGTCTCGTTGTTTTTGGAGCCAGGTGTAATTCCAAAGCTTTGTTCACAAACATGGCTGTGATATGCTATGATGGAGAATTTGTGAAACACTAAGGAGATGCAATCGACAACATATTTGACAACTACAGTACGGTCTTTGAGTGGCACGCAATTTCTTGGACAGTATAAGCTCAAGAGCCTATCTGACCAGGACAAGTCCGACTAGCCATCAGCCAGCATGAAGATCCACTAATTGAAGAAATGAGGTACAACATGGTACAAGCCATTTTGGTGATTTAAGAGTGGGCAAAATCTGGCACAACCCTCTTTGGAATGATCTACTGTATATCTATATCCCTCCAAATGGATCTGAATGGTTGATGGACAGTCGATCATAGCATAGCCTTTACCTGATTAGTGTAACTGTCCTATAACAAACAGGTTGGCAATATTCCCAGTCGCTGAGCAGGACTTCAAAGATATGTGGCGTCGCTACGACCAAGATGACAATGGCTATTTAGACATGGATGAGTTGCACATCCTACTGGAAGATTTGCTGGAACGTCAATGCGGACACAGAAATTTGTCAGATGCACCTTGGATTTGGATCAGGCTGTAGCTACCGGGCTACCGGGCTGTCGCATAGGCAGATTAGGCAGGTAAACTTGCTTCACTTTTCAAGATTTTTATCGCAGTGAAGCCTGAGCCCACTGCGAGGAACTTTTTGACATCTGTGTGAACATCATTGACAAGAACAAGGATGGCCAAGTGAGCTTTGATGAATTTCAGGAATATTTGTCCGACTTCTCGACAATCGAATCAACTATGGGCAACTCCTGAATATCGGGGTTTTCCGACCATGTCAATCCGACGCGCGATGTGGATGATAAATTGTCGTGTTCTGTGATTCGAGGATTTCAAAACCAATTTCTGTTGGCAAATGTTGGGACATCTACCTTGGCAACTCAAGGAATGTGTGCATTTTCAAGGTGCAACTGGAAGGAACGTTGAGAATGGACAAGTTTCAGGGTAGAGATGGTTCATAGCAAAACACCCCTTTTCCCGACCCTTTCGGATCAAAAGTGGAAGACCGTGGAAGATCTTTGGAAGGTATAAACAACCGAAGGCTTTCCTTTGCAGTGTATTGAAAAACATTGACGAAACCAAACAATTCACTCTCATATTTGATTTGCAATGCAGACACATGTAAATGAGGGCCCAAATTGGGTTTTCTTTTATGGTTTTTGATGCTGGCGACCCAGTTCGCATAACGCCAACTCTTGGTACCAGAGCCTCTGCCACGGCACCTGCGACAAGTTCTGCAACGCCACCTCGTCCGAGCCTCGTTTCTCACCGATGTGCCAGCGCAGCAACTTCAGATCTTTCGTCAACCATACAATCGGCAGTTTGTATTCACACTATAATTTTCGTTTCTCATTACTGATAAAAGGTGAAAGGGGTGGATTCAAAAACATGAATGAATGAACCAAGCCGACAGCTTGAGCAAATTTGACCCAGGATTAATGATGAATCAACCTCTGGTTTATTCAGAATGGGTACCAATTATTTTGGGGCCGAGCCATTCGATTAATAGTCAAGGTTTTAAAGATGTTTAGAGTCTAACCCAACCCGGGCATTATCCAATATTCATCAATATTCACCATTCCATTTTTACACTCATTCACGGGTGCCTGGGAAGATAAGGACCCCCCCACTGTCAGGGTTGAGGACATTTGAAGGTGTTGCATCTGAGGTGTCCGCACCATGGCAGCTGCAGGAAGGACTGACAGGTTCATTTTGATTTTCGTCAGGGAAGCTTTCATTCATGGTCTTTTTGTAGCCTTTCAATATTTGTGCTTCTAGAAATCGTTTGTCGTTTTCATTTCATGCCAACGTGCTGTCATCGCAGGACCAAGTTCATTCACGTCGATCGAGACATGGCAATTCATAGTACCTTTACCCATGCAATCCATGCAGCATTGCTAGGGGAACTTCTCGCTGCATTGGCGCATCACTCATGTCACTAGTTCATGAGATACCAGAAAATGATGGCAGGGCCGAATCAGACACCACAAATCTGGTTCCTGATTCGTTCGTGTTGGTTCCCGATCCCATTCCCGATTCGACATGATTCGACTGCCGGTAAAGTTCTAAAAGTGACTACCTGTGCGGCCTGTGCGGGAACGTACTCCACAAGGTCAACTACCACTGTTGTTTCCTAAACCATAGTGATCCATAGTAAGTTGAGGCAACCAGGAGGGCACATAAATCTTTACTGCATTATGCAACGAACAGTCTAGCCCGAGACGATCCCGGGTCTATTCTTTGCCGTCGTTTCGATATAAAAATCCCAAACTTTGCCCCGCTCACGCAGTCCATGCCTGGGTCACGCCCAAGTTCAGAACCCCACAATTGTGAAAGTTTCTTATTCCTCAGTGGTCTAGATGCGAAAGGTACAATGACTTTCCCCATAGATGCCGGTGAAGAGACGTGTCCGGCGTGCAAGAATGATAGTTGCAAGTTCCACGGTGGTGTGCGGACTTGGCTGCATCATACTCAGAACAGCTGTGGGCTATGCACCGTAGGGTTTTTTCCGGGTTTGTTCTGCCGCTTATTTGCTTCTAGTCGCAAACTTCTTATTTGATATCTATGGCCCTACCAGATAGCCGACAGTTGGGCAGATGTAGGTGAAGGGACCTTTCGTAAGCGCTATGAAGTCCAGCCTCAGCATCGCGTCGCAAGTTGGAAGGTGGAGTGAGAACGTGTTCATTCTAAGAACAGCCAAGAGCACTCTAAGCAGCACAGCGTTGCAGCCGGGACTTTCGCTTGTGATGTTATCATTGTGCATGTGTCTCACCAAAGCAGTATTCAAAGGCGTTCAAATCATTTGCACAGGGTGCATCTACGTGAAAAAGCGTTCAACCAATATAATCTACACGCGCTAGCGTTAAGTCGTATCAGCTTGTAAAAGTCGTATCGGGAGGCCGTGCGCCTGGAAAAAGTTCAAGTTTGGCACCACCACAACTTTTAGTAATTGAACGATTTCATTGTTTTGGGGCCGTGCGCCGGGAAAAAGTTCAATTTTTGCATTGCATTGATTTTGATAATTTATATTTGATCATTCTTTCAAGGGGGCAAACGCCGGTTGCTGATTGCTTGCTGCTTGCTGCTCCATACTGCTGCTTGCTGCTACTTGTTGCTGCTTACCTGCTGCTGCTCACTACTGCTGACCTGCTGCTCACCTACTGCTTGCCTGCTGTTGCTGCCCCTTGCTGCTGCTTGCTGCCCCTTGCTGCTGCTTGCTGCTGCTTGCTGCTGCTGGCTGCTGCTTGCTGCTGCTTGCTGCTGTTGCTGCTGCTTGCTGCTCCTTGCTGCTGCTTGCTGCTGCTTCCTCCTGCTGCTGCTTCCTCCTGCTGCTGCTTCCTCCTGCTGCTGCTGCTGCTTCCTCCTGCTGCTGCTGCCGCTGTTCCAAAATTTTGCCGAAAAAGAAAATAACAGTCTCGGTCGCCTTGTTTGGCGCTGGCGGGAGGTAGGGGCGGGAGGCACCAGCAGAGAGAGGGAAGGTTTCTGGCTGGTTGGAATGAAGCATTGCAGTCGGATAGCGCGGTTGTTTCGCTGCGCTCACCGAACAGACACAACAGACGGCGCAGACGGAGCACCGACAAAACTTGCCACGCTTTCTGCCCGCAATGGAATGAAGTTTTGTTCCAACTCGTAATGGCTGGGCGGATAGGGCAACAAACTTCTTG
Organism: Cladocopium goreaui; assembly: GCA_947184155.2. Lineage (NCBI taxonomy): Eukaryota > Dinophyceae > Suessiales > Symbiodiniaceae > Cladocopium > Cladocopium goreaui. Next base: position 816,128 of record CAMXCT020000047.1, on the reverse strand, counting down.
AGAGCTGTCCACGACATTGATGCACATAGCGCCAGCCATAGATTTGGTTGCGGAAAACCAGGGCCCCCCATATCCTTATATCATCCTAGATCATAACTCTGCCAATAGGATTTGTTACAGCTAACCCATTTGCATTGCAAGAAATTTGAGGCTGTACCAATACGGGTTTGATTTGGTCACGCGACGCAGGATACCAATATAATATAATTCAAATCCAATAGGATTAGCTGCCGAAAATTTGTTTGTATTAACTTGTGCCCTTCAAAATCATCGCTGTGCGCAATGCCTCGGCTACTTTTAACTAAATCTCTAAGTATAGATGAAACAGGCTATTTCATGGTAATTCTTCTTCCTTGATGTGACTTTCCACTACCTGATATGACTTCTCCGTATCGCCGCCGTGCCATGGGGATGATGTGACTTTTCCCGCATGATGAGACTTAAATACGGTACTTATGCGTAATTTCCCCTCCCCTTAAAAGGTAAGGGTATTTATTTTAAAATTTAATAATAATATATCTTAAAAAATATATATATAATTCGAATTTATTTATATATATATATATTTTTAAATTTATATATATATATATTTGAAATTTTTATTTTTTAATTTATTAAATATTTTTAAATTTATATAATTATTTATTAAAAATAATTAATAATT
>CAMXCT020000047.1:793216-813990 GCA_947184155.2 Cladocopium goreaui | reverse complement strand
TATTCATTATATTATTTTATATAAATTTATTTTAAATAATTTCAATATAGTTTAATCAATTTTATATCAATTCATGGGATTTAAAAGAGTTGATTTGCTGCTTCGCAGCCATGGCCAGAATTTCTGGCTCCAGAAATTCGTCTCGAAATGGAATTGTAGCCAAGCGATGCTGAGATTCAAACCACTGTAAAGCTTGGAGGGTAGGGGAATCATATCTCAAACGTAAGCCTTTCTACAAGGATGAAAAGTCCATCTAGGAGAAAGCACGTAGATAATATTTGTAGCGATATTCTACTTTTTTCCACACCATTTGTATCCATTTGCTTTATCATCTTGATAAGAGTGCTTTCCAACCCTGGCACTACTAGCTGAATGGAAATCACTTATCGCTTGAGTGCTACACTGGGCATTTGACTCATGAATTCGAATCTACTTCTTATGGTAATCATGATGACGATTGTCAACAAATCATGTTTATGATGAGTGGAGTAGAACATCACTAATGACCGAATGGGATATAATTGGGACTACATCAAAACCCCAGAAGCTGCATGTTTATGTCAATTCTTTACCATATTCATTGCTTCAAAAGCAACCAAGACAATATAAGACAATCAAATGGAGTCATCAGCAGCATATTTCTATTATTTCTATGCCAGGTCCTCTTATGCTTTGTCATTTGTATTTGATGCTCTTTTCCTGCGTTCTTCATGTTTTCTGATGTAGCCTAATGCTCTCCAATGCCGCTATCATCTTGTTTTCGGAACATGTTTCCAGGCATCCCCCGACAGAACGGCCTGAAGAGCTCCCAAAAGGTAACACAGCTCAAGTGTTGGATGAGGGGAATCCCAGCTGAGGATCACTGGGGGGAGACATGGGACCAAGCGGGACGAAAAAAGCTACCACCTCACTGAGTTGCTGGCATATGCATAGGTCCATGGTTTGCTTCCGGAACGTTCACACTCAAGTTGGTACTGAAGGGTCAAGACTGACAAAACCTGGGGAACTTTTTGCGAACAAGTTGTGACCAAGTTAAAAACCGGGAATGAAACCGGTGGATTGTTTTACACTTGAAGGTCAGACGCAAGATCAACCAGTGTTGTGCGCAGCCTGCCTTGAGCGTACACATGGCCTAGAGCTATGCGACGACAAATGATCACCCTTTTCGGGAATTCCCAGGGAATTCCAAGTCAACCAGTATCTCAGCATTCACTCTACCACACCAGAAGCCCAAACACCCGACCATCAGGGCTCCATGAGATCACTCTTCAGCATGGTGAAAACCTATGGAATCCCCTGGTTTTCACACCAATTCATAGCTGATCTTTTAAATTGATGTTTATGGATGTTTAATGATGTTCATTCCCTCCAAATATGGTATCTCATAGGTTTTGATTCATCCTCCTTTCCGCAATTCAGAACACTTAATGTCTGTGAAGGGCGAGTGTGGTCAAGTCTGCATGCGCTGCAGACTGCGCATGCGAATCACAAGTGACCACAGCCAACAGATTCGCATCAATAAGATGATTCCTGTGCGAATCAATATACTTTGTGTATTTTGGAATATAGGGGTTTCCATAAATGGGGGTACCCTAAAATGGATGGTTTATAATGGAAAAACCTATCAACATGGATGATTTGGGGGTACCGCCATTTTAGGAAACCTCCCCGTGTATATATACAATATAATATGACAATATATATATATAATGCACATTCCTGGCTTTTCTTGTTTCATCGCTTCAAGAGAAGTCAGCTAAATCCCCTAGACAAGTTGTGTATCTCCCAAAGCAACGCTGGACGGTGGACGACAGATTAGAGGGGTCACAGCCCACCCGCAAGATTGGTACCCTAAATTTGATTGTTTATCATCGTCTTCCCTATTAACATGGCAATGCTGGGGACAAAGCCCATTTTCAAACACACAAATATTCTTTTGGCGCATAACATTGATATCGCCCGCAGCCACATCTCTACTGTCATGTAAGAAATCCAACGACTTGAAGTCAGCTTCCAAACAAACTGGTGCTCTTATCGTTCTTATCGTTCTTATCTGCTGGTTTCGCTATCCTGCTGTGGGGCCGAGCCACTTGTGTCTCAGCACGACTGGAGCCTTTCTTAATTTCCTAGACTGCTTGATGCCCTTGGGGTCTCATGTAGTCAGAGAAGATGGACACACCACAATCGCTGTCCTGGCCGCTCCATGAATCACGGCACTTAACAAACAGGGACAGAAGTTGTTGATGATTGATCATGTAATTTTTGCCTTTGAACATGGCCATAAACATCCCGGCGGGTTGTTTATCGAACCCACGTTTTCAATGTTTGCAGTCTTCGTCATTGATTTTTTACCACAAATCACAGTGGTTTTGCATTTCCCTGAAAGTGCAAATTCCTTAAAAAGTACGCGCGTACTTTTGAGTGGAAATGTCAAAAACCTCAGCGGCGCTCTCATTTTTTCTGCGCTAAGTGGTCTTGACAATCTGTGCAAGACGAATAACAGCAGCGTAGCATCAAATATGTGAGGAAGTGCAAGACGACATACAAGAGCGTAGCATCATATATGTGAGGAAGTGCAAGAAGAATTACAGCAGCGTAGCATCATATATGTGAGGAAGTGCAAGACGACATACAATAGCGTAGCATCATATATGTGAGGAAGTGCAAGACGACATACAAGAGCGTAGCATCATATATGTGAGGAAGTGTAAATGAACGTTATCATCCCACCCCACCCCACCCCACCCCACACAATAACGTAGCATCATATATGCGAGGAAGTGCAAGACGACATACAATAGCGTAGCATCATATATGTGAGGAAGTGCAAGAGGACATACAATAGCGTAGCATCATATATGTGAGGAAGTGCAAGACGACATACAAGAGCGTAGCATCATATATGTGAGGAAGTGCAAGACGACATACAAGAGCGTAGCATCATATATGTGAGGAAGTGCAAGACGACATACAAGAGCGTAGCATCATATATGTGAGGAAGTGCAAGACGAATAACAGCAGCGTAGCATCATATATGTGAGGAAGTGCAAATGAACGTTATCATCCCACCCCACCCCCCCCCGCCCCACCCCACCCCGTTAACCCCATGATAAAAACATGCAAAACGCTGGTTCGGTTTTCAACCCGTAGGCATAAACATGGCCATAAACTGGGGAACCCCCTTACATCCATATAAGTCAACAGCCAACACATGCCAACATCCCATCTCCGGCTCCACGGATGGGTTCTGTTCTTGATGAGACCACCAACGAATTTGTGTTCCCAAATACTGGTCAGACTGAAGTACAACACATTATATACGTTACATCACATTACACTATACTGCACAATACAAAACGACATAACCTTGCATACAGTATGCATACACAAATAGTTCTAATACTATCTATTTATGTATATATATATATGCACATGAACCTAGTGGTTGAAAAAAACAAACAAACATTTCCCGTTGTGTAACACACCTCACAGCCTGGTTGCATCCATCGTCCCCACTGGCACCTTAAAGTAAAAACCAGGCCCAGGAGTGATGTTCCGAGGCGTAGGAACTCGCAGTTTGCCCTGGAGAAACATCGATAGAGATGTCCGTTTTGTCATGGGGTTACCTCCTTGCATCCAAGTCATTAGAACCTTTTAGATCCTTTTAGGGTTAAAACCCATGGTTTTGGGGATCCCCCAAGTGAAGAAACCACCAGATAAACTACGTCAAACATAGAACATGTTAAAACGGTTAGAACATGGCTGAAAAAATGGCAAGTGGAACCGGAACCATACAGAAACCCCCGTTCAACAGTTCAACGGCAATCAAATTGGCTGGTCCACATAAAAGGCTGACAAACATCACATACAGATCCGCAATTCCTAGTTGCCACGAAATGATTTGAGAATGTTCCTGAACCTATCAAACAGTCATCAACATAGCAAACAAGTGGATCAAACACATCGAGACATTCTCGGACCATTTTGTTTTTTCCTTTTCCGATATTTGGGGGTCGCCGAAAAACAGTGTACCCCGTGTGCCCCAAAATCCATTGATTCCTCATTTTCATGGTTGTTTACCCCAAAAATTGCATTTTCACTTGGGAGCACCCAGCATTTTTGACCCTCCCCATCCTGACCCAGCACCAGCGGCCGCACCTCATGTTGCTGGAAGCCGTGGCCCACCCCTCCGATGGTATGGTAAAATGCGGGCCTTCCAGCTGAGTCTTGGGGTACCCCACTGGATGTTTCATGGATTTTCTCCCATCTGTAAATAAAAGAGAACTGGGGGTACCCCGATTTTGGATGCTCCGATGACTATGGAACCCCCCATAAATGATGTTTGATACTATTTAAGGGAACTCCCCCATCTTTTGAGGGAAGTCCACTACTTGGAAAACATATTTTCCCACCATATCAAATGAAAAATAATGAAGACACAGCCATTGGTTTCCTTGGCGATGTTTAGCGGTATCTTGGTATACCCTGGGTGTCTTGCGCAATCAAATTTTGTTTGTTTTCAGGCTGCAAAGTACAGAAAATGTGGGCGCTCAGGATGTTTTGAATTTTTGAGCTGGATTGGTTTTGCTACTGTTTGACCCCGCCTCTGGCTGTTGCCACAAACTAGTTTAAAAACCAAAACTTCATTCCTGGAAGCTTACACTAGATGGAGAAGCCATTTAGAAGGAAATGGACTTGAAACATGTCTTGCTGTCTATGGAAAAGGGGAGGGGGGCAATCAGTGTACCTACTCTACACCAGCAACTCAAGACGTTGCCTCAAAACAGTGTTCCCGGTATCTGTAAACTTCCTAGGCCCTGGGCATTCCACTGTTATAAATTTGCGGTTTCTTCGCCAGGGTTCCTAGCCACTAGACATAGTTTTTCACCACTCTGCTGACAGCGCGCTTGTCAGCAAAAGCCAGAAGATTTGGTTTTTGTACATTGCGCAACCTGCCCATATTCCTGCAAAGACGGAGTTCCCACGCATGGCGAGCTGCAATTCATCGGGGTCCACGAGAGCTAGTAGGCGCGCAAGCCAAAGCTCTACCGCTATCACTGAGATGCCTTTCAACAGCGCTAGTACTGTAGGGCGCGTAAGGAGGGAAAATCGTTGCCAAGCAATTTTGGATTGCTCAAGTATTAGGCCCTAAAGCATACTTGGCTATCTGCATTTTCAAATGGTCAACCACCAGGACCACAGACAGAACGGCTGAATGCAAAACAGTTTACGATGTCTCTATATGTTTTATCTTTGCTACACACAGCTTCTATTTTCATGACAGGTGCGTGTATGACACGGTCTATGTGCAATATCTAAATATGTCAACTGGCATCAACTGGCCATCAGTATATGTGTGTTCACGTGTGATGATATACGGAGCTGGGTCACATGTTTCCACGTTTAACAGCGAAGGCTTCGCAGCCGACTTCCCAGTCACTTTGTCAGAGAAGAAGGCTGGAAGTGTCTGAATCTACGTCTGGTTTCATAAGAATGAAAATGACCTTGCAGACGGATAGCAAAACGCCATCATCCAAGATACCGGGGAACCCATGCCCACCGTCACCTCTCAGGAAAGGTTGCGTGATTATTTGTCCACATTGATGTTGTCGTTCGTCATCGTCGCGTTTGACAAATTCCTGCGGCGAACCAGCTGAAAGATTTTTCACAAAAAGGTTGAAACCGGGTCAGCGTTGAACCAACGGTGGCGAGAGCCAGCACTGCGAAATACACACTCCCCTCTCGCGGTTCCAGCCCAGGCTGGACCCGGGAGAGCCGGGTGCGTAATCGAGACAAGAGAGTGTGCACGCTAGCGTTTGCAACGGTGACACTATGCTCTCTCAGTTTCACACTCCCCTCTCGCGGTCCCAGCCCAGGCTGGACCCGGGAGAGCCGGGTGCGAATCACACAGTTCCTGCTCCCAGCCACGTTCCCAACCCGGGCTGGACCTGGGAGAGCCGCGCGACGTTTAGCGGTATACCGACGTTTTGCGGTATACCGGCTGAATTATAAACAACTTCTCTTGTTTTGGCTTGACATGCGCGCATGAACCTCACCCAACCTGTCGTACCTTCAACATTTTTTATACACTCATAAAATATTGAATAAACAATATTGAACAGACGGATTGACTGTCATTTCATTCTTATGGAACCAGACGCAGATTCAAACACTTCCACCCATCTTCTCTGACTAATAAGTGACTGGGAAGTCGGCTGGGAAGTCGGCTGGGAAGTCGGCTGGGAAGCCTTCGCTATTAAACGTGGAAACATGTGACCCAGCTCCAGCTCCGTGTATCATCACACGTGAACACACATATACTGATGGCCAGTTGATGCCAGTTGACATATTTAGATATTGTACATAGACCGTGTCATACACGCACCTGTCATGAAAATAAAGGCTATGTGTAGCAAATATGAAACATATAGAGACATCATGGTTGACAACTGTTTTGCACTCAGCCGTTCTGTCTGTGGTCCTGGTGGTTGACCATTTGAAAATGCAGATAGCCAAGTATGCTTTAGGGCCTACTACTTGAGCAATCCAAAATTGCTTGGCAACGATTTTCCCTCCTTACGCGCCCTACAGTATTAGCGCTGTTGAAAGGCATCTCAGTGATAGCGGTAGAGCTTTGGCTTGCGCGCCTACTAGCTCTCGTGGACCCCAGCAGATGAATTGCAGCTCGCCATGCGTGGGAACTCCGTCTTTGCAGGAATATGGGCGGGTTGCGCAATGTACAAGAACCAAATCTTCTGGCTTTTGCTGACAAAGTGGTGAAAAACTATGTCTAGTGGCTAGGAACCCTGGCGAAGAAACCGCAAATTTATAACAGTGGAATGCCCAGGGCCTAGGAAGTTTACAGATACCGGGAACACTGTTTTGAGGCAACGTCTTGAGTTGCTGGTGTAGAGTAGGTACACTGATTGCCCCCCTCCCCTTTTCCATAGACAGCAAGACATGTTTCAAGTCCATTTCCTTCTAAATGGCTACTCCTAGGAATGAAGTTTTAATTTTAAAACTAGTTTGTGGCAACAGCCAAAGGCGGGGTCAAGCAGTAGCAAGGCCAATCCAGCTCAAAAATTCAAAACATCCTGAGCGTCCACATTTTCTGTACTTTGCAGCCTGAAAACAAACAAAATTTGATTGCGCAAGCCACCCAGGGTATACCAAGATACCGCTAAACATCGCCAAGTTTCCCAAATATCATGTTTGGATGGCAAAACCAATGGGGATTCGTCACCATTGATTTTCCCACCTGAAATCTGAAAGTTTGGGGAACACCCAAATCCAAATCACCAAAACCATTTTGTAATTCCCCAAAGAGTGTGTCCACACTGAGGGGTTCTTACGGTAGGTGTAAAGGCCGATGCTTGATCAGGGTGCTCACTCTGGGCCGCGGCATTTTACCAGTAAATTTCCGTCTAAAGTGGCTCTTGTGAAATCTTGACATGCGTTTCAACTGCGCAGGCTCGCGCAAAGTCTGCGGCGTGGTTTTGGGCCGCGGCATTTTTCCCGTAAATTTCCGCATAAAGTGGCTTGTGAAATCTTGACATGCGTTTCGACTGCGCAGGCTCGCACAAAGTCTGCGGCGCGGCTTTGATCTGCAGCATTTTACCCGTAAATTTCCGCATAAAGTGGCTCTTGTGAAATCTTGACATGCGTTTCGACTGCGCAGGCTCGCACAAGTGTGTGTCCGCGTTCTGGGCCCAATCTGGGCCGCGGCATTTTTCCTGTAAATTTCTGTCTAAAGTGGCTCTTGTGAAATCTTGACATGCGTTTCGACTGCGCAGGCTCGCACAAAGTGTGTGTCCGCGTATCTGGGCCGTGGCATTTTTCCTGTAAATTTCTGTCTAAAGTGGCTCTTCTGATGATGCTTGTGACATGTGGACATGCATTTCGACTGCGCAGGCTTGCACGAAGTGTATGTCCGCGTTCTGGGCCCAATCTGGGCCGCGGCATTTTTCCTGAAAATTTCTGTATAAAGTGGCTCTTCTGATGACTCTTGTGACGCGTGGACATGCATTTCGATTGCAGTGTTCCTCGGGAACATCGGATGCTGCCATTGACACCGGCTGCGGTTGCGCGCCAAGGACGCTGAGGGAGTCTGCAGCTCGTTTTCTGCCTTGTGATCCTTTGAAGTCGTCTGTCTGGGGAAGAACAACTTTTGCTGCATCATAGGATGTTCCCTCCAAACATCCTATGAGGCCTGGGTTATTGGGTAGATCCTTGAGTCCCCCAGGAGGTTGGGTGGTGGGGAGACACACTTGGAACCAAGGGTATCCAAGTGGGGGTCGCGCGAAAACAAAGTCAAGGGTTCCAGGACGATCCTGATAACCTCCAGGACGCCCACGAAGATCCTGTGGTAATATGAAGCAGCTTTGTGCCCCTCCCTTTCTTGCGTTGACTTTGCTTCGAGTCTCTAACCTTTTCTTCAAATGTCGCATGTCTCTGCTGCAACTCCTGAGCTGTGGCTTCTTCAGCTTTGCATTGAGATCTGCGCCTCCGTTGTCAGTGCCGCTGCGTCTGACGTGGTTCTGTCCCGCGCCTTGTCACACCCAGTCGCTCTGACGACGGGGGGCTCCGCAGATGGTGATGCGCCTTGTCTTTCTTGGAGATACTGCACGCAGATGCGGATCGGAATGCGTGTTGCCACTGTTGCCATGTGTCGCATATAATCAGTGTTACTGAGGTGCATGATCATGCTCTTGGAGGGAATCTTTGCGGTTGCGCGAGATGTGGCAGCAGCTGGCAATTGCCTTGCATGTCCCAGTGAAAAAGCGCGGGCATGCACGTCAAGGTTTGTGTCTCTATCATCACAACTTCTTCCGTTTCCTAGGATCGAAAAGTCAGGTGGATAATTTGTTGTCATTGTATATAGTTGCAGATACGGTTTATTCTCGGTGCCTTTTTTCTTCTTGTGTTGTTGCTATTGCGTTGCTGCTATTAATGAATGCATCCTATCTTTGTAAAGCAGAGCAATGTGGTATTTGCATTTTACCACGCTCGGGTAAGACACCGCCGCCCGTGCTATACGCTTGGTGTGACTCCATGGCTTCGTAGTGTATGGCTCGACGCAACTTCTGCATCGGCTGCTTTGTCGGACTTAAATTTGCTGCGCGGCGAGTGCCTCGGCCATTGCGGTTGCGCGCGGTCGGTTCTGTTTCTTTTTTTTGCTTATGTGACGTCGCTCGGCATGCTCCTCTCTGAGGTGATTGCTAATGCTGAAGCATTGCTAAGCCAATGGTTCGGTATCAAGACTCTATTGCTTCTTCGTGCCATATGTCACCACCTTGCACGTTTGCTGTCCGAGAAACAAGAGTACACACAGTGCTGGCAGAGGAGATCGGCAGGCGTCGCATTTGAACAGCTGTTGCTGGAGGAAGCAGCAAAGCATAACAGGGTTTGCCGTGGGCCCAACTGGTTGACGTCAATGGAGCTAGACAGCATCCGACACGGTGTCAAGGGTGTTGTGCGCGCATATGATGCCTTGCAGCTGTCGTGCTGTTGCGCTTGCGCAACCACTCACAATCTTTTTTCCAGCAGAGACCAACACAGACAGTACGAGACTGGCTTGTGCTAGCACTGCTTTGCTGCTCTGGAGCGCGACGACGAACACGCGCTAACGCGTTGCATTGCGCTCGCTGAGGATGCCACCAAACTGGGAAAATTGCTGGTCTTGCTCACGAAGTGGAATCCGGCACGGGGTGGAATGATGGTGCCGGCTGACAGAATTGACGCATGGAATAACATCACGATCATTGATATGCGAAGCTGGATTTTCTGGTTTGGCAACGCTCCGTAGTTTTTGGCACAGCCACGCTTTGCGGATGCGCGATCTTACGACGCGCATGCGCGTGTGGTGGTGGCCAAGACCAGCTGCGGTTGCGCGCCGTGCTGACTCTCTCATCGCTTCGTCCGGAGATGTTTCCTGCCACATGCGTGCCTGCCACTATCGCGATCTGCGGTTGCACGATCGTGTCGCGAGCGTTTGATGGGGAGATCTGTGGCAGTGGTTGCACGATCTCACAGCCTGCCGCCATGTTTCACACAATTCTTTGGCATGCATGGCAGCATGTGCATCTTGTCATGTATCGTTCTTTTGATGATCTGCGGATGTGCGATTCATTTTCGATCGTCGCCTTGGCACCGGTTTCACTGACCGCAGCCCGTGGTTAAAACAAGTCGAGACTACCGCTGTCCACAGTTAAAGCAAGCTCGTGGCCGCTTTTTTTTTTTAAACTGTGGTGCTTGTTGATGTATCGCATTTTCCATATGTCGCATATAATTCGTGTTTCTGAGTTGCCTTTGAAATATGCGAAGTGCATAGCAAGAAGACGCAAGAAGCACGGCTTGTTTGGGTTCCTATTCTCTCTGCGGTCATGACATGTGGAATGATAAGGTCTCGTGATGCAGCTTTTGTTTGTGTCGCCAGCTTGGCTCAGCTGCTTGTGTCCGTGAAGCTGCGGTTGCGCGTGGTGCTCATGTTGCAGCATGGCCACTAGCCTGCAGCCCACAATGCCTTGTCCGTCACCGCCGATGCCGTCTGCGGCTGTGCGCTGGCGTGCCGGCCCGTGCCGGCCCTGCAAACCCCAGTGCTGAAGATATGCCTGCAGGTGTGATCGCGTCTCAGACCGCACTGTCTCTTCCTGCTGCATCCACTTGTCACCTTGTGGGCGATGGAAGTACGGAGATGTTGCATCGGCCGCGGAGAGAAATCTAGCTGGGCTCGCGTTCTCCTTGGCTGCGGTTGCGTGCTGGGATAGCAATGCTGCGGTTGAACGCCTTGCGGCGTGTCCAAGGCAGATGATGATCAAAGCAGGTGCCGGTGGGAATATCAAATTTCCACTTTCAATACATCGAAAGTGTACGACGCTGACTTCGCAGAATTTAAAGAGAGATGGCCAGGACCATTTTGTGGGTGCTGACTACAGTAGCTTGCGATTCCTTCAGCGGGGTTGCCTTGAGAGTCTTATCACTGACTGACCGCAGCCGCTTTTTGCTGGTGCCTGTTGCATCATCTAAATGACGAGCTGCGGTTGCGCGCTCCGTTGTTGATCGTTGCCATGGCACCGTCATCACTGACCTCGCTCCGCTGTCCTCAGTTAAAACAAGTTCTCCGCAGATGTCCGCAGTTGTTGTTGTATCTGGGTGCAATAGTGAATGCACACGCAGTCAGAAGTCATGGTCCCGTGTCGCTTTGTTCCGTCTGTCTCGTCTCCTCATCCGCAAAATATCTTTATCCTCAGCATCATAACCAACATCACCATCATCAACAACATCATTATCATCAACATTAAAATGCGTTATTCTTCTACTCTCCCCAACACTGTTTGGGGTCTCTTGCCGGGATAATGGAAACTAATATAGCCCAAGTTTGAGAACCCCCAGGTTTCTATCCATATGTGAAGATTGATGACTGGCAGCTTGCATTGTGAATTCCATCTTGCAGCCTTTGCCACCAACAACAGGATTGCTAGATGTGTTCCATCCAAATCGATCGACTTTCAAATAATCTTGCGGCAAATCTCTATCCGTTTTTTCAACTGGCTCTGGATCCTTTTACCAGTAAAAACCATCGTTCACAAGGGTACTTTCCTTGGGTGACGGGCCGAAGCTGAAGTCCAAAAATCTTGGATGTTTGATACATAATAATAAATATAGTTATGTCTCATATCTATTGATATTTATCCTAGTTATGTATCTTCATGTTAGAAATGATACAAATATATACGTGTTTCCCTAGCTCTTGCACTATACGAACCATTGCCATTTCCTCAGGCAGCTCCCCCTAAAGAAAGCACGCCTCAAGGACTGGCCATCCATTGACCAGCTTGGCGCCTGCCACCTGGGGCTACCAACAGTTTGGTCACTGTGACAATTATGTATTATGTTAGTATTATTTATGGTAACCTATATATATAACTATATTATATATATATAACTATATATATAACTATATATATATAACTATATATATAACTATATATATATATAACTATATATATATAACTATATATTTATAACTATATATATATAACTATATATATAACTATATATATATAACTATAGATATATATATATATAACTAAATATATAACTATATATAATAGTATGTTGACATATTACCACTGTTTGGTCATTGTGACATAATTGTTCATAATGCTATTTATGTCAAAACGTCCAATCCATCTCAATGGGATGATTAGTCTATTCGAGCACGATTTATCATGGCTTGTCGTGATTTATATCTGGTGTTTGGAATTGTTTGGATGTTTTTGTTGGTGTTGGTATAATTTTGTCCAGAAAAGCCACGATGAAGCTATCAGATCTATCAGTCCATGGTTTTCCAAAAACCTGGGACAAACCTTGAAGTCGTGGCTACAGTTTCATAACATTTATAAATGTTGAGTTGTACTATATACTTAGTAACTACTTGCAACATGTTCAATCCGATATGGCTAGGTGACTAGGTGACATTCGGTGACATAGTTGATCATATTTGAATGTTGCAATTCCAGACTTCTCCCAATGGCCCCACAATACAAGTTGTTCTTTGTTTATCTTTGTTTTACGGGCTCTTTTTAATGCAACCACATGGGATGCGGAATTCTCGCAAAGTTTTTTTCGTCACTCTTCGACTGAGTTTCCCTGCGGATAGGAGCTCTTCCCCATTGATATCTGGCGTCGCTGCGGAAAAAAAATCTTTCGGCATCCTCCGGCATCCTCCAGCATCCCGGAAACCCGCCTCCGAAACGCGATCAATGTCGCCCAGAAACCTGGCGACAGCTTCCAATCCAGAAATACAACTAGTATTGATGTTTATAGGGGATATACATATAAATAATATAACATAATATAAACTATATATAACTATAGTGCATAGGTTTTTGAACCTCTTTCACTTCGCAGTTTCACCTTTTTTCTTTCGCTCGCTTCGACATGGACCAAGAGTCAATGTCTCGAGCTTGCGATATGACATTAACGTTGGCAAACCTTGCAAAACAGCAAAGACAAATGTTCATTGAATCTTCGTTCAAAGTGCCGCAATTTCTTGAGATGGGTGTGTCCCCATCAGTCGCTGACTCTGGTTTCTCTTGCTAAAATCAACCATGATCTTTGGATATATTTGGGGCATCAGGGGAATCAAGAAAGGTCAACAGTACTTGGAGAATCTTGGAAACGCCCACATCCTGTTCAGAAAAATTGTCTTCCTCAACGAGTCATTCTTAGAACTCGTGCACTCCGAAACTCATCCTCTGAGAGGCCAATGTTGCCATGCTCCTTGGGAGAGTAGAAGGTGCCACCCAGTCCTTATTGTGTCTTTTTTGGAGCGCTGGGAGGTGCAAACATGTGTAAACATAGAGATCGAAGAGATCGAATCTCCACCATGTGCACAGTTCTTGGTTCTTTATGACGGTTGTCAATATTGTCATGGCTCCCTGGCTGCTAGATTTTGGCACCCAAAATGAAGCAACTCATGTTTCACACATTGTTTCCTGACAAGTTTCGATCCCACCAATCCACCATGGCACCATAGTTGGCATGGAAGAACTTGTGATGGTTGTCATGGAACTCCACTGGTGCCTGCCACACCAGCCAAGCCAAGAAAGGCTGCTCGTCAAGCCGAAGCCCGGAGTGGTCCTGCAGCCGCTCAAGGCCAAGAAACAGCCATTGATACAGGATATGATTGAGGAACATGTTTAAGGCCAAGTGAATTCCAACATGTAATATAACATATATATATACACACACGATATAACATTATATATATATTATGGACGCAACCAGCCTGAAACACTGACATACAGTACACTGAGAATGGATTTTTAAGTCACGTTGACATGGGGAATAAACCATCCCCACATGTCGCCGGATGTCCCAATCCCCAGTCCAAGTGCCCAAGGCCAATCCGAAAACACGTATTGGTCGTAATTTTTGGGGCCCAGAGAGGAACGCCATAATGTGGTGGTATCTAATACAATGATATACAATGGCTATGCCATCATATTATATGATCATAATTATTTGGTTTTACCTGGTTTTACTATTGGTTCATCTTGGTTCACATCAGCCCAGGCTCGATTGCATTGCAAGTGAAGATCCAGGACAACAGAAGCATCGCCGAGAAGAGGCTCATGGGCAGTGCCGAGATCACCGAGAGTGTCGGCACCGTCAGGGAGAGGAATTCCGCCGGATGGAGGGCCGAAACCACAAAGGCGTTGGGATTCTTCCAGAGATGGTGAGCTTTGTGCACGTAACGATACCACCAGGGCCGATGCAACATGCGATGAACCACGTAAGCTGAAATGTCCACCAGGATATAAGCCAACAGGAAACAAGGGATGTCTTTCCAACTGGGCATGCCCCAATGGAGGTTGGTCCATCCCTGAATTGCATAGAAGGCATATGATGATGCTGCAGAGACAGAGAGTATGCTCTTCACACTGAAGACTATTGCCCTTCGCATCTCCAGGTCAGTCATTGGCTTGTTTTGGATGCTGAGTTTTTGGCCCTCCTCCGGATACTTCCGGGTGTAGATGTAGTGTATGGATCCACAAACCATGGCATACATGAACAAATACGACACCGGGGCCATGAAAAAGACCAGAGGACGGCTGGTCATGGCTGCTATAGGAGCAGATGAGTTGCTGACCAAGCCCAAGGAGGGCAGAACCCGTGCGAGGTAAATCTCGCTAACGAAGGCTGCTAGGGCCATTTCTGTCAGCATCAGCAGGTCTTGCCAATGAAACGATTCGCCGGCGTCCAAGTAACGCCGTACTTGGCAATCGAACACATCAGACAAGCCAAAGGACCAGCCATCGGATCTTGAGACGTAGGTCTTTGATGGCACCACCATCTTCGAAGCCACAGATCGCTATTGAAATTGATAATTCAGGACCCAGCTGGTATGTACTGTGGGAAAAAAAGGGTTGTAGGTGGTCCACTTGCTGTGGAACATTAAAAGCATTGAACATGTCTAGAGCATAATTCACACTTGATTGTACGTTCACCAGAATGGCCGAGGGTTGCAACCAAACAATCTGGGCTCTTTCAAGCGCCTACAAGATCTACAAGTAGACTTGGGCAGTTCTTTCCAAGTGTTTGAACGATTTTGAAAGCGGTCGGCCCGTCAACATTTCCGAACATGTCATTCTTGTTGGCTCAGCTTCAGGTGGCGTGAGCCAAGAGTTTTCCGTTGTGAGCACAAACATTCAAGAATCAATTGGAGCTAATACTTTGGCAATCTTGCTGAATTCACTCTGAGGTCATCGATGTTCACTGCCACTCCAACGTCATGTCCATGACGTATCCCAAGCATTCAACAAGCATCGAAAACCATCGAATCTAAGGCTGATGTGTGACATGTTCAGAACCCCAAGTTTTGGAACATTTAATTCCCGCTTCCCACAACTTAAAATCATCTCTGTTTTGGCCGGGCCCAGGTCCCGAACCCCCCACCAAACCGCACCTAGGAACGCGGTAACTTCCTGGTCCTGGTGTGGTCATGGTGCGAATGTTACCTTGTTTCTGTGTCGGCGCCATGGTCATTCTTCTACTGCCAAATTCCCAAGTCTGAGGAATCAGCACAGGACGACACCAACCAAAAAAATGTTGTCCATATCTTCTTGGAAACACCTACCAATCATTGTTTAAAGCAGTACGTTAGAAGGTTTGCTGAAGCTTTGCCCTGCAGGTTTGTTCATAAACCTTGCATAAACCTTGCAACACTGGTCTCTAAATTGCAGTGAGTCAACAAAAGGTCAATGTGGAAGTATCATGAGTTATCCCCCAATTGACACCAATGCTAGCATTTACCCTCTGGTAAACTAACAGTTTGCTATTGAACATGGCCCTGGAAATAGCTGATTTATCATGATTTACCTTTTAAACATGCTGGGTTTTCCATAGCATTTTCTATGTTTACCAGAGGGTACCGCCAGATGAGGCAGCAACATCCAGCATCCCCGATGCCCCAGCCTGGCACGGCCTTCCACTGTCGTCCACGCTCTCTCAGCGACTTTTGACTTTTGTCGTCTCGCCTAGTGGGAAGTCTCCATTTTTGGGGAAGTCTAAAGGGCGGTTGTTTGATGGATGCTTTTTATATCAAAATGGGATTCCTAGCGATGATCCCAATCTTTTATGGACATTCAAAACACACGTTTCGCGTCACTTCAGCATTTCAGAACACACGTATTGGAAGGTGGTGAGCACCAGGATCGCCACATGACAGAAAACGACACAATGTGAGCAACAAGACAAACAAACAAACCCACAGAGAGGGGATATACAAAAAATAGTCGCGAAGCCGCGAAGCAACACTTTCAAGCTGATTCATGAAAGGGATTTGAACCTGAATCAGGACACCTTGTCGTGATGGCCAAATGTGTATGAAGTATTTTGTGTGCGCGTGCTCAGCAGTGTGTGTGTGTGACTAGATGTATGCATGTTTATATCTATGTGTCTGTCCAAATGTCTGTGAATATGAATAAATATGGTACTGTATGATACTGTATGTGTATATTATATATACATATATATAATATGTGTGTGTGTGTGACTACATGTATGCCTGTAAAAATCCATGTGTCTGTCTAAATGTCTGTGTGACTATGAATAAATATTGATATATAAATACATGCATGTTTTCGCGTGGATGTAATTTTCTCTTTGCATATACATATAGCACTAGTCCTTATATCATTCAATTCAATATCTATAATTATCATATTATGCATATGTATATATTACCTGGAACTCCGCAGTTGCTCTCATTTAATTTCTTGTCGCCTTTGCGAAAACCATCGACGTTTGGCTTTTGGGGCCAAAAGTTGTCGCCGCAAAAACAATTGATCTTGGTGATCAACCCAAACGATGGTGAGAAATCGCCAAGTTACCCTCTGGTAATTTAACATAACTATGGAAAATCACCATTTTTAATGGGAAAATCAACTATAAATGGTCATTTTCAATAGCTATGTTAGTTTACCAGAGGGTATCTCCCAACATCAGCCAACATACCAAAGTCACACTCTTTGCCGCGCACAGAGCATCGGGTGAACGCGGATTTACGCGCCGCATACGGGAATTTTTTCGGCGCTTGTTCACCTCCTTTTCACATTTTCAATTTTAAGTTTTGAAATCAACGGGCAATGGAGTAGTGGCTTAAAATCACCGCGCAACTCGGGAAAAAATGCGCACAACACCCAACATGGTGGATTTGTAGGATATGCGCTGGAACGGTGAAAATCCACTTTTGGACGAACAGGTTAAAAACCATCGGTTTTTGTTGGATGACGTTTTTTTTAGAGCGTCTTGGGCTTCCATGTGTAAGTATATGCTTACGTGTGTGTGCATATATATATATATATACACACACATACATACTGTATACAATACCAACGTTTCTCTGTCAGAATCATTGGCTGCGTTCCAAAGCGACCCAAAAACCTGCGTGGCAAAGCCAAAAAACAAATACCGTATGACGCGGCTCCCTCACTATTGATATCTATTGATATATGATATATCCCATATAAACATGTGATTTTAATCATCAATCAGCTGGGGTGTTTTGAAACTACTGGGAGTAAACAAGCAAATTTCAATGTTGGTTGGTGGAGACTATTATACTATTCCAAAATCCTGCCAACAATTGTGCAGTTTCTTCAGCTGAAGCCTTCAAGCAACTTCTCGCGTGCCAACATGTTGTGAACTGTCTCAAAGTGGCAAACATGGCTACAGTATAGAAGTACCCTGATCATGTCCGATCATGTTTCATAGCTACCCTTTGAGTTGAAATCAAACCGTCTTCAAACAGCTAGGCCATTGGGTATCCGTAACCTGTTTCCAAGATTTTCCAACCTATGGTCTGCCTCTCCGCCCTGTTGCCTTCTCAATGGGTCTAAAAGGGTCTCCCCATCTTGACATCGATGCGTCCCTGTTTTACCTGCGATTCGGACCCCGGGTCACCGTGGTTTCCATCTCAAAAGCAGTTGTGAACATGACAACTGGGATGGGTCAAATTAGGCAACCTCCCCAAAAAAGTTGGATGGTTTTCAAATGGCCAGGCCTAAAGAGGTAAAATCATGTAGAATATCATTTTCATTCATGGTCCACCATATGTGGCTGCTTGTGGCTATCATTTATCCATACCCATCTGGTGGTTTTAATCCATGCCAAAAATATGAGCCATCTCAACCAATCATCCTAACTATGGTTGAAAAATGTTGGAAAAAACAATAAATGGTTGAAACACCCAACCACCCATACAATAATTGGAGCATATTGGAGAAACCCTGCATTTGGTGGGTCGAGTCTCATTTGTCTGAACTGCTGAGTGCTCCAGCAGAAGAAACTTCGATTGGAGGCCAAAGTGTTGAGCCTCGCATCGATTCGAAGGGTCGTGCTCCAAGTCTCGCAGATCTTTGAGGCTTTGAGATCAGCTAATAAAGACAATTTATAATGATTTATAGATATTTATATATAGATATTTATAGTAACGTCTAATTAATAGGAGTAATAAAAGAAGTCAGCGATCCAATCTTGAAGAGGTCGGTGCTCAACATCTCGGCGTACTGGTAGGTCAGAATCAGAATGAGGTGACCCCCAGGGCCGAAAGATGGAACAGGGGGAGAAAATGAATGAACATGACCAATAGTTGGCCCACCGTCCGGAACAGCCCGTGGGTTTTGGTGTCTTTTATCTTGCATTTATGAAGATGATGCTGCGTTTGTGTACGTCTCGGTGATGATAGCAAGCTGGCACGAAGGGTTGATGTGTTAACGTTCCTTGCACTTGCGTCATGAAGATGATGCGACGCTCCGGCACGTTGTCTTGGAAACTGCTTCATGTAGGTACATTGTAGCTGAAAGCTGAGGAAAACAACAACAGCTCCCCCCATAGAATTACGTGTTTAAAGAATTCATTAAGGTCCAGAAAAAGTAATAATTGCCCGCAACTTGATATTATGTTTTAGTGCCAACTTAGACTGGGAACTACACATGAGAAAATTCAACCACTGTAATTACGCATTCAATCCTTACGAATATTGCAAGATTCTTGCCATTCTTGCCCAGTGTAATTGTGCATATTGTCATGTCCTATCACGGTCAGCGGTGAACCACCATGGGATTCCAGCTGGCCCCTCGGCGGGATCCCATCTCACCAAGATGCTCATTGCTGCTGCGGCTCCCGAAAGAAAAAGACGGCGAGGACCTTGGTCCACTCGACGAAGCTTCGGGAAAAAACACGGAAAAACCAGGCTATGCAGACATCAATAATATTAGTGCTGATGATGAGTGTGTAAAAGTATGTCTATGTTTTTTTCACCCAAAAATACGCTAGGCTGACATTCGCCCAAAATCGATCGAATCCATGCGAGACTTCATGCAATCTGCTGCATTGTTTTTTTTCCCTGCAAATTGTGAACATGTAAAATAGTGAAAGTGCTTGCGTCCCATTTTCGCGCTTACCTAAGGATGTGCCAACATAATACCCCAAAAAACTGACCTGGTGGGGTTGGGGCTTCAGATTTTGTAGACACAATTTTTGGAAAACACCAAAACGGCCTCTACAAAACCAAAAACATTTGAATAGGAAACTTCCAGGCCTACAAAATCCAAACACCCAACCCCACTTTTGCTGGGACCTGGGGCACTGCAAAATCCAAATCATGAAAATCCACCTACTATATATAAGCACTGAAAACTTGGTCCAAATACACCCTCAAAAGTCATCCCAGAAACAATTGGATTTTGTAAAGAAACTTTTGTTTGGGGTCTAAAAATCAACAAAAATCACCGTTGGATTTTGCAGAGGCCCGGTTTCTGTTTTTTGTCGTGGCTTCAACTTTTCTGCCGCTTCGTTGCAAGGAATGTGTTCAATATTTTGTTTGTCTGATTTGCAGATTTTTTTTCCACTCAAATACCTTCCTGCGTTTGTTTAAGTGAAAATCAATACAAAAAACAAGGATTCCAATCAGTTCTCCTTTTTTTCGACAATATTTTTTCTGCCGAAAAATGCGTGATTCAATTTTGAGCCCCACCAAACACATTGAAAACACGTTCAAATGCATCAAGTCTTAACCTGTTTGACTCCCACCATTCATTCAAAACCTGGATCTTCAATTGCTACATGTTTTTTTGCTCGTTTGGAGATTTGTTTGTTCCCAAAATTACCATAACGATTGGAAATTGACGTGCTCGATATTTTTTAAGCTCTATTGGCCAGACTTCTTTTCTGAATTTGCGCCCGATTGCGCTTATTTGCGCTCGATTGCGCGTATTTGCGCCCGAAATTGCGGCCATGTTTTTTGCTCCAGATCGCTGTCAGATATTGAAAATGCTCGCTATTTCTGATTTTTATAACGATCCTGGATATATGCTCGAATGCCCCAAAAGTACAGGGTAGCAAAAAATAATGTAACGATTGAAGACCCAAGTATTTAAAACAATATCGATATGTTGTTGTCTTTCTGGTGTGTTACCCCGTTGTGTTACCCCGTTGTGGAGCTCGAAGGTCATGAGCCCCAGGTGTGTCTCCCTCGGTGTGTCTCAGCTTGACATCCTCCCCCTTTGTCCCCCCCATCAAATGAGAAATGGGAAGCGATACAAACGATAAGATTCTTATCGTCTGTATGTGTTTAAAATTTATCTATGTATAGATACATGTATACATTTAGCTGACTGTTTTCAAAAAATAATAATTAAAGGATAGATGTCATACATATTTTTGAAACCAATTGAAACCATATGAAATCAAATGAAGTCATGGTT